>CAMOHE010052602.1:2857-15922 GCA_946598075.1 Artocarpus hirsutus | reverse complement strand
AATTGGCCCAATTACGTTTATTGAATTGAAATATGACTTTAATTTGTAAAAATTCTACAAATGTCTCATAATGATATCATTAACATTATTTATATGTAATTATATAGTACAATATGTAATATCATTAAGATAATTACTATAACATTAAGGACATTTTTAAGATATTTTAAATATTGTGTTAGATTTTAATTTCATAACAATAATTTAGACACGTATTATAATTTTTTCTTTTAAACGAGGCAGAGGCACAAACGGGCCCAACCTTTCAAAAACCAAGCCCACAGGTTGGCCTTGGGGCTTCGGGAGGTGCGACCGAATCAAGCCGACCCAAAACACTGCTCTCTTTCTCATACTTGATCCTCCATCCTATTGGTATCTAAAGACGCACCTAAGCAATTCACTCGAACACCTGCACCGGCAAACATGTTGCATCTATAATTACATATATTACACCGAACTAACCTAACCCAAGCTTTTTGGGCTCACTGCTTTTTTACTTAATTCGGCACGTGATTTCTTCAACCGAGAAGATTGGCCTGGGCCAAAAGTTTACCCCAACCCATATGTAGGCTTAGTGCATGGGGAGGTTGTATCTTTTATTATTTATTTGATATATTGTTTAAATTCAACAACCTAAACATATAAATAAAATTTAAATATTAAAAATAATTAAACAATTTACTTATGTATCAAAATTTAATTGAGGGATAACCAAAAGAACATGAAAATAGAACAATAGATCTTGATTCTTTTAAATCACACCATTTATATTTTTTTCTTCAAACCTTCTTATTGCTCTTCTCTCTTTCAATAATTTTGAGTCAAAATTTAAAAGGAAAATATGTTTAGCAATTAACTTTCTAGTCATTCGCTAATGCACAGCATAAGACGATATTTTTAAATTGACCGACTTTCTTTCTTCTTTTTTAGATTTTATTTTTTCCTGCCCTTTGCCATTTTTGTTGCGCTTTCAAGATTCATTCAAGTTTTTGTACTATATATAAAAATTAAGTTTCAAATAAAAAACCCTCAATCGATTAAAGCAAATTTTTTAATCAACCAAAACAAGCAAGAGCCAAAAAAAGAAAGTATTTTAGAAGGGAGACATTGGGGAGCATGTGGAGGAAAGGACCCAAATTGAGATGGAGATCGTTACAATCGGCGACGATTCTTAAATCTAAAAAATGTGACGTACGACTGAAAGCTTTGAAAAAAGAAAAGCCTAATAAGCTCTGCCACGAGGAATGAGGAGCCCTTGTTATATTTCTTTTAGTGACTTCAAATAAAAAAATGAGAGTAGTGGACAGAGGGCCGGTCCCACTTCTTTATTTGTATTCTTTTCAAAGCAAATGAGTTGTTGCCAGATTTTGCCGCAGCCGTGTGCAGGGTTGAAAATAACTAAAGCCCTAAGGTAACACTAAAAAACATAAAATTATAACTAAAAAAAGAGGATGAGAGATGTCAAAAAAGGGAAGAAAAAGAAAAAAACAAAAAACAAAAAAACAAAACAAAAAGAGAAGAAAACAAAAAGGATTGCTGGGAGGAAGGTTTCGTCACCCCACGTGTCGAGCAACGGGTTCTTCTTTGTTGTTGTTGTCACCTTTTGCCTGAGACTCCTCTACAATTAAATTATTGCAAATTTACAATGTATTTTTTAAAAATATGTTTTTCCTCAATTTATTTTTCTCTATTAAACAACTTTTTTCCCTCTCACTGTTTCATTTTTGCTAAATATTATTATTTAGCGAAAATACTATTAATGTTAATTTAACATTTAGCAAAAATAATATTCATGTTAATTACGCATTAATTAACAACTACATTAGATGAGAAGTAGAGAAACCCGCGTTTTGAGGGTTCTTAAGGTAAACCAGCAACTCTTAAGGGAGTAGTTTCGAGCTTGAGTCCGATTGTCTAAAAGAGGCACAAAAGATGTAAACTTGACCGAATTTTCCGATAGAAAGAAGCTGAGAAATGAAATGGCACCTCAATTTCAAACACTGGCAAAAGTTTAGGTTTAAAAGGCCAGGGAGGAGGCGAATGGAAAGAGGTGGAGGCTGCATAGAGGAAGAAAGAGGGAGATGCTGAGAAGAAATGAGAGATAGAGAGAGGGACGAAGAAATGATTATATCTGTACATATCATGTGTCTATCCAGACTCGTATGATTATATACAAATATGGGCATATTGAATTATTTGTTATAATACTATATGAAAATTCTTATAATAGTAAAGTAAAGACAAATGTCGACTTCTTCATCTTCCTACGGTTGGATTTCTTGTAGCTTTTCACAATGGAGAAAGGTTAAGATATCGGATATTATTATTATTATTATTTTCTTGACAGTCTTCTCTTATTGGATTTAGCTGTAAAAAGTTTTTACTGAGTCATTTTCTTTTTCTTTTCAAGAGTAGATCTTGCAGTCTCAAATGATCGCCGACGCTTTTTTTCGTTTAATAATTGTTTGGTGCTGGGTAGATGCTCTCTTTTTTTATATCCCAATTTTGACTAATAAGAGTTAATATATTAAATATACGTGTGTGTATATATATATATAGTAATATACATATACGTGTATATTAATCATAGTTAAGAAAAGGAATTAAAAAAGCAAGAATGCCAGAACGGGACGTAGCTGCCATGCGCTAAGATTCCCAAGGCAGGATGACTCCTTTCTTATTCCCTGGCTAAATAAAGCCAGGATAAACATAAGTACTTATTTCTAATAACATTTTTGTTCACTACATTATTCACTAATTATTTTTCATGCAAATGGGGAAGCAAAGGTCAGAAGTAGCACTCCCTCCAACTCCAAGAGTTCTCATCCTCTCCTTGCCGGCTCAGGGACATGTCAACTCCATGCTCGCTCTCGCCGAGCTTCTCAGCCTCGCCGGTATCCACGTCACCTTCCTCAACACCGACCACTTCCACAATCGCCTTCTCCGTAACTCCAACGTCGAAGCCCGGCTCTCCGCCTACCCCGGGTTCCTATTCCGAACCATCTCTGACGGCCTGCCTCACGACCACTCACGTTCAACTGACAAAATAATGGAGGTGATCTATTCGATGAACGCTACAACGAAACCTGTGTTAAAAGAGATGCTAATTTCCGGTACATTGGGTTCGGTGACTTGCATCATAGCTGATGGGGCTTGTTCTGGCTTTGCTTTTGATTTAGCCGTCGAACTTCAAATTCCTATAATCCATTTTCGAACAATTAGTGCTTGCTGCATCTGGGCTCACCTTTGTGCTCACAATATCATTGAAGCCCGGGAGCTTCCCATTAGAGGTAATTATTAATAATAACTAAAACAATGATCATGTTAAATCCTTTATAGTAATCCACCTCTTCCTTCTTTTTTTTTTCTTTGATTTATATAAATTGATCAAAACTTGGGTATGTTATTTAAAAAGGAAAAGAAGATATGGACAGGATAATAAAAAGCGTGCCGGGCATGGAAGGCTTCTTGAGGTGTCGTGACCTGCCTAGTTTCTGCCAAAAGAGCGACTTAAGGGACCCAGAACTCAATTTAATTGTCCGACTGACCCGTCGAAGCTGTAGAGCCCAAGGGCTTATAATTAACACCTTTAATGACCTCGAAGGCTCTATTGTTTCTCACATTAAAACTCTCTGCCCAAAAACCTACACCATCGGACCTATCCACGCCCATCTCAAACACAGATTGGATATGAAAAACAAGTCGATGTCTGGTCCCCCTTCCAACAGCATTTTTGAAGTGGACAGAAGCTGCATCGACTGGCTCGATTTCCAGCCTCCCAAGTCCGTGATCTACGTCAGCTTCGGAAGCATCACGACCCTGACTAGAGACGCCTTCATGGAGTTGTGGCACGGTCTCGTGAACAGCAACGTGAGGTTCCTGTGGGTTGTACGGCCGGACATGGTAACCGGAGTCGCCGGCGACTGTGATGTCCCTGTGGAGCTGATTTCAGCGACGACGGAGAGAGGGTACATGGTGGGATGGGTCCCACAAGAGGAGGTGTTGGCCCACCAGGCTGTGGGTGGGTTTTTGACGCATAGTGGGTGGAATTCAACACTGGAGAGTATAGTGGCTGGAGTTCCTATGATATGTTGGCCTAATTTGGCTGATCAGCCAATTAATAGCAGGTTCGTTGGCGAGGTGTGGAAGCTTGGGATTGACATGAAGGATGTTTGTGACCGGAAAGTTGTGAAGAAGATGGTGAATGATCTAATGGTGGAGAGGAAAGAAGAGTTCTTGAGATCAACGGCTGAGATGGCTAGGTTGGCGAGAGAAAGTGTGAGAGACGGTGGGTCGTCGTATTGTAATTTAGACAGTTTGGTAGAGTACATAAGGCTGACGGCCAAGGAAAGATCAGTTAGCTGAATAAGCCATGAAAAGCAGAAGTTCCTACGTACGTGATATAATAAACAAACATCAATGCGCTAGCCAGTTGCTACTTTATTAATTCGATTTTGTATGTTGTGCAACTATGCATGTGCGCCACTCAGCGCTAGCTATCCGCAATGTTTGCTCTTGTAACAGGTCCGGTGACTCATTACCCCTAGAAAAACAAAAATAATTAAATAAGTAACATATTGGGTGATTTTAATTGAATTTCTTGAACTATGCTAACGTGTGATGAAGAAACTAGATGCATTATTGTGAAGTTCAAAGATCTTTCAAAATATGTTCACAAGTACTTCCATGTGATTAATAAATGTTATATACATATATATATATATATATATATATAGATGTAGTTTCAATTGTTCTATTTATAATGAGTGTTGTTGTTATTGATCGTTTGATAAAAATATGCATGTTGTAATTAAAAGAATAGTTTATCAAAAAAAAACTTTATTGTAGTTAATGAGGTTGAATTCTTATTAACTCATATCATCAATTGTTATTAAAATATATCTTTTTTAGAAAGGTAACCATTGGAGACATAATCATTGAAAATTTATTCATATATATATATATATATATATATGAGTGAGTACCTTGTCTAGTAGTCTGATAAATTTATGGCCGAAGGTAGACCAAGTGTACTTTGTGTTTTCAAGTATAACAACGGAGATCTTAAGATCTATCTTTTGATAGAGAACGGGTAATAAAAACAAGTTTCCTAAATATTGATATAGTTTTAGTTTCACAATAATGCAAACCTAGGGATCTACTTTTTTTAATTTTTGATATGAAAAGTATGAGGAATATAAAAGATTTTAATACGAAATAAAAATTGATAATTTTATATTTTAAATTAATTTTTTTTGGGTGACTTATAGAAATATTAGGGATTAGGGATGTAAATAGAATTCTTCATATAAAAATTTGTTACATCCGCAATGTAATTACTAATGAAAACAATCTCTTAGTAAAATTAAAGATTGCAATCAATGATAACAAAGGAAATGCAATTCCAAAAGTAACAACACTTTTTTTTAAAGCTTGGGGTGGAGGATTCGAACTCTTGACCTTATAATGGAGTCAAATGTAAGTTTATTGCTAGGAGTTCTGAGAATAGTACAAAGACATCGTCGGATGCCCGCCAACCCGTTGACCCCAACTTTTGAGGCATGGAAGAAGCTCACAAGGAGAAGAGAGAAAAAATTTTAGCGGAGGGTAAATAAATGTACTAAAAATTATGTCATATTTGATCTTTAAACTAAAGGTATCAAAATTAATCCCTATGTTAAATAAATAAATGAAAAGCATTAAATATAAAAATTTGTATCAAGTTTAGTCCCCAAATTAAAAAAAAATTCAAAGTTAATTCTTTTTGTCAAAAAAGGATGAAAAAACATTAAATATTCGTAGTTTAAGCCTCGTTATAGATCCTTTTTTAACAACCTTTCTGTTTATACATGTGTGTGTGTGTGTGTGAGAGAGAGAGAGAGAGTGAGTGAGTTTTCTTTCAAGAGAAAAAAAAAAGTTGAGTTATTTTGAATTTTTTTAAATAATTATTAATTTTTTAATATAATTGTGAAAGTCTTATTGTTTGTTAAATAAATAGATGAAAAACATTAAATCTTTTTAGTTTAAGCCTCGTTCTAGATTTTTTTTAAACAATCATTTTGTTTCTCTTTTTTTTTTTCAATTAAAATATGACTTTTCTTTTTAGAAAAAATTTTTGTTAATTTAGATTTTGTTTTAAATTTCTCTTACACTTTGCTGAAAATTGTTGAAATTTTTGTGTTTTTTAAAAATATTTTAATCAAATTCTTTTTTAAGACAAAAAATCTTGTTTATAAAATTGGGAGTATGATAGAGGTTGTAGTTAAGGGTGTAACCAAATTTGAGGTTGGAGAAAAAACTGGGAACGAGAATGGTGGACAAGTCGAGGTCAGGATTGAAGTTGAGAAAAGGGTCTGGATCGGGACTAATTCAAGTCCTAGTCTCATATCCCTAACCTATCAGATCCCAATCTTGTCCTCCAATCTTGACCTTTTTCCTAACCTTGGCCGCCTCCAATCTCAGCATTGACCTTAAGTCCAAGTCTCAGGCAATACTTCCAAACAATTTTTTTTTGTGAATTTAATTAAAAAAACATAAAACAAAAACAAGACTATTAAGAATGCACATTTTTGCTTTAAAAGCAAAAAAAAAAAAAAAAAAAAACACTTAAACATGATTTAAAATGGGCTTAGGAAATGCATATTTAATTTTTTCTATCTAATTATTTACTAAAGAGACTAATAACACATTTATTTCAATTTAGAGACCAAATTTATATTTACATATTTAACATTTTTCATCTAATTATTCAAAACAGTATGGACTTTTGAGATTTTTTGAAGTTTAGGAACTAAATTTAAATTTTCTATCTAATTATTAATTAAGAGACTAGTAACTCATTGATAAGTTAGTTTTAGGCTAATTAATTAGATGATTCTTACTTAATATTATTGTTAGTTTTGAGCAATTTATAAGAATTTGATAGTGTTTTATGTTCTTTTATAGGTTTTGAGGAAAAATAATGTATGATAGCAAAGTACGAGATAAAACAGACCAAAAATAAGCACAAGTAGACATAGAGACACAATGGAGCCTAGACACCAGCTTATGGACGCCTAGGCGCTCATATAGATGAAAGTTCTATACAAAAACCTGAGAGCACGGCACCTAGGCGCCATAACTTGGGTGCCTAGGCGCCATTCTATGAAGAAGGCCGGTCAACACTGCGGCGCCTAGGCGCCACAATCCTGGCTCTTAGGCGCCAGTTCGAAAATCCTCCTACGGGCTGCTTAGCGCCTAGGCGCTACAATCATGGCGCCTAGGTGCCATTACAAAGCCTAGACGCCAGAAAATAGAGCCTAAGCACCATTGCGATTTTGATGTAAATTTATGCCTAATTTTGTTTCAAAATTACCCCTCCAAACCCTACGGTATAAATAGAACATTATAGAAGGTTGGAACACGAATTTTGACAGAGGGAACTTGCAAAAAAGAAGGAAGGACTTGCTACCTTGGAAAAGAAGATCGGTGCAACCTGGAGACGAAAATCCATCTTTCCATCCAACATACAGTTCTTTTCTTCTACTCTTCATGTTTAGGATATTGTTTATGATGATTTTTAGTTACATTATGAACTAATTTTCTCTATTCTAGGGCTACGATGTAGCCGAATTATGAATGTTCATATTTATTTAATTTAATTCAATTTGATGTTTATTCATTATCTATGCTGAGTATTTGATCTAATCTTAATGCTTGTAAAAGTTTGCGCACCTTTTGCATGATTTGTGATTCAATTTGAGGCTGAGAAGCAATAATTAAATTAGACCATGATTGAATGCCATGAGATCATCATAGGATAGAGATATCTATGAGACTTGTGTAACACCGTGAATTTTCTGTGCTTAATGAATCTTGGTGAGTTTAGAGTTTCCACAGAGATATAGGAAATTTGCTAACTAGGTTATTTTTTTAATGCTTGAAAAAGATTAATGACTATCTAAGAGAAATTCGTTGTCAGCATAAGAGTAAATATTAATTGAGTAAATTAAATAAATTGGATAGGATTAATCTGGTTAGTCGGAAACCCTAGAAGTCTTAAGTTATTGAATTCTTTCCTGTTAAAGTTGCAATTTATCAATCGTCATTAATTTAGTTTGTCTTACTTTTACCATTTTATCATTTCACTGTTTCCTATATTTCAATTGTTCAAATAAAATTAGAGTTAGAGTAATTTGATACTTAGTGACAATTAGTCCTCGAGGGAACGATCTCTACTCTCACTTTATTACTTGTTAACGATACGTGCACTTGCGTTAGAAAATTCACAACAAGTTTTTGGCGCCGTTGCCAGAGATTGTTGATTAATTTAGTTAATATCGATACCAATTAGCTCTAAAAATACTTTGAACATTTTTTTTATTTGTTTTATTTTGTTTTTATTTGTTCTAATTTTTTTTAAGTCATTTGTTTTCCAAGGAACTTCATGATGTTTCATCAGGATATCCTTGCAAGTTTTGCCCAGCAACATATGAAACCATTTTATATGACTTGGGAGCAATTTAAAGAAATGCTTGAGCGGTACCCACATCACAACCTACCAAAGTGGGCACTTCTCCAAATATTTATTGAAGGATTGCATTTTGAAGCTAGAGATTGGGTGAAAAAAGGCACAGTTTCTGATGGTCATTCTTTCTTTTCAAGAACTGTTGACGAAGCTTACCACTTATTGGAGGATATGGCAGCCTTTAATCATCATTGGCATTTGAATTCTTCAATGCATAATTCTTGCTGGGAGAGGCACCAAAATCTTTCATGGAATATCTACCCCAATATGATGGAACAATCCTGTAGCCAATATCAATAAGAGAAGACAGCTTTGGAAGTTGCTTTAGACCGTCTAAAGGTCACTCTCGAAAGAAGTCATGAAATTTTTAACTCTAGGCGATATCTTGATGAACAAATCCATTTAAAGAGCACAATTTTAGAGAGTCATCTAAAGGAAGAAATTACAACATCAAATCCTTGTGGTGACCATAAAATGATAAAGGATGTGGTTTTGTTTGATGACGATTGTGTGAAACCTTAGGAATTTTAGCCTCTAAAGGAAATAGAACCTCAAGATGAAGAACAAGAACCCTTTGAAGTTGTGTTAGCTCAATCATTTGTTGAGTTTGGATCTTGCTCGATCAACAACGATTTATGCTTGCTAAATCAAGAGGAGTCTATCCAAAACTATGACTTTTATGAAGAACAAATCACAAGCATGTTAATGGATAGCCAAAAGGAAAGGGAAGAGCAAATAGAAGGGTTATTAGAGGAATTCCTATATGAGGAGAAGCCACGAGGGTCGTTGGAGGATATAGAAGTGCATAAGACCGTTGATTTAAGTTCGTCAATGGTTTCAATATATAGATCACCAACTGATTCATGCTGGCCATGGACATCACAACCATCGCATCTCACCATGTTCAAGCTCGAGCCAATAATGAAGTTCCCGTCAAAAGCACATTATTTAAAGACAACTGTTGTTGGTGCTATATGCAAATCACTTCTAAATCTCGCCAAACTTGAGGGCATTTATAACCAAGACCCATATGTGGTGTTGTTTGACACTTACTATGGGCGAAAGCCGCTCTTTGACGAGCGCTTCTCTGAGAGTCAGGCTGATGACTATATAACAAGCACTTCTTGGGAGGTAACCCAAGTTCTCTATCCTTTTCAATTTTAATTTTCATCATATTATTTAGTTTGTTAGTTGTTTCTTTTAGTTTTAGTCTATTTTGCAACTTAATCATGATGTGAGTCTTGTTTGTGGTGATTCCAGGTTTTCAAGGGACATCAAGGTGCTCAGCTTGCTAAAAAAAAATTCAAAAATTGAAACCATATATGCAACTTGACACAGATGATGAACCACATGGCTATGCATCTGAACATAAACTTGGACAACTTTCCAACAGTCTTTGCTTTCAATGAAGATCATGAAGAGAATAACGACGAGGAGGAATGGGCTGCTACAACCTTCAGTTCAGTTTAGGGAGTGTTCTTTCATTTCTCATTTTTGTTTTCTTTTACATTGAAGACAATATATTGTTCAAGTTTGGGAGTGGTGTGTTGCTTTATGTTTTGTTTATGTCAATCAGTCCTTATGGTTTAATTAGGTTTTAGTTTAGGCTTTGTTTTGTTTTTCTTGCATTTGATAGTAATTAGGATAGTAAAATTGTGTAGTTTGAGCATTGTTTAACTTGAATCATAGGAGGCCAATGATAAGATGATGGTTGAAATTGAATGTGGCTTTTAGGGGATAATAATTATTGTAATCCATCCTTGTTTTTCTTGTGATTTGTTTGCCATGCTATGATTCTTTGAGCACTTTGAGCACCCACCCCTTGATCACTTAAGTATTTTACGCTTAGAGGACTTTTATGTTGATTAAGTGATATTTTTGATCTCAAATGAACACTAGAACCTATTTGATAACCACTCGAGGCGAAATCCTAGGCTACACAATATTAAGGACATGATTTAGGCCATTTTTGGACCGTTTGAGCCTTTCAAGCCTACCATTGATATCATTTAATCACTAGTTACCACGTTGAGTCTTATTAGCCATTTTTTTTGTTACCCGCATAATCAACTTAGCCTTCGAATAATTTTATCCTACTTAGTCCCTCACTCATAAGCATTACAAGTTTGTCTAGGAAATTACGTGAAGACAGTTTATATGACGGGAGGATGGGTGGAGTTTTGAAAAACTTATCAAGGAAATATATTTTTCCTATTATTCATTTTTGGGTGGAGTTTTGAATACTGTTATCAAAGGATTATGTATTCATGCCTATTCATATTTCAAAAAAAAAAACAAAAAAAAAAAGAAGAAGAAAAAAAAGAGGCAAAAAGAAAAAAATATATATAATACATACATCCAATAAATGTGAATGACAAAGAGAGTACAACATAAGTTTGGGGGTGTACTAAGAGTGCAACAGGAGTTTAGGGGTGTACTTAAAAAGAAGAATTGATGTTTTCATGAGGTCCTGAGATAAATTGTGTGTTTTTGGGTGAATTTTGAGCCACATTATATCATTTATCTCACATTTTTATCTTAGCCACACATTACAAGCCGAATAAAGTCCTAATGATCTTTGATGTTGCGATAGTCTATATTAGTGGAGAGTGGGTTTGAAAAGTAGGCCTATAGAATTCATAAATTTCACTAATCTAGAGATATTTCATAATATACTTGTTGACATAAACTAATCCGAGTGTAGGTACATAAGTGCTAGAGGCATCACACACACACTCAAGGAATTATGAGTATGGTAAACTTAAGATTTAAATTCAATTTTTTTAACATGATCACAATGGTTAGAGTTTCCTTTGAGTCATAAACTTTATGCAATCTTTAAGGCTAAGTATGATGAAAAATTAAATTGATGCTCAAACTAGGTCATGTGTTAGTATCGGTCCCGTCTTTTTGTCATTTTTTTTTTGTTTGTGTCTTTTGCTCGAGGACTAGCAAAATCTTAAGTTTGGGGGTATTTGATAAGTTAGTTTTAGGCTAATTAATTAAATGATTTTTACTTAATATTATTGTTAGTTTTGAGCAATTTATAAAAATTTTATAGTGTTTTATGTTCTTTTATAGGTTTTGAGAAAAAAGGATGTATGATAGCAAAGTACGGGATAAAACGGACCAAAAATAAGCACAAGTAGACATTGAGACACAATGGAGCCTAGACACCAGCTTATGGGCGCCTAGGTGCTCATATAGATGAAAGTTCCATACAAAAACCCGAGAGCACGGTGCCTAGGCCCCATAACTTGGGCGCCTAGGCGCCATTCTATGAAAAAGGCCGGTCAACACTGCGGCGCCTAGGCCCTACAATCCTGGCGCCTAGGCGCCAGTTCGAAAATCCTCCCACGGCTACTTAGCGCCTAGGCGCTACAATCATGGCGCCTAGGTGCCATTACGAAGCCTAGGCGCCAGAAAATGGAGCCTAGGCGCCATTGCTATTTCGATGCAAATTTATGCCTAATTTTGTTCCAAAATTACCCCTCCAAACCCTAGGGTATAAATAGAACATTATAGAAAGTTGGAACACGAATTTTGACAGAGAGAACTTGCAGAAAAGAAGGAATGACTTGCTACCTTGGAAAAGAAGATCGGTGCAACCCGGAGACGGAAATCCATCTTCCCATCCAACATACAAATCTTTTCTTCTACTCCTCATGTTTAGGATATTATTTAGGATGATTTTTAGTTACATTATGAACTAATTTTCTCTATTCTAGGGCTACGATGTAGCCGGATTATGAATGTTTATATTTATTTAATTTAATTCAATTTGATGTTTATTCATTATCTATGCTGAGTATTTGATCTAATCTTAATGCTTGTAAAAGTTTGCGCACCTTTTGCATGATTTGTGACTCAATTTGAGGCTAAGAAGCAATAATTAAATTAGACCATGATTGAATGCCATGAGATCATCATAGGATAGAGATATCTATGAGACTTGTGTAACACTGTGACTTTCTTGTGCTTAATGAATATTGGTGAGTTTAGAGTTTCCACAGAAATGTAAAAAATTTGCTAACTAGGATAAATTATTAAAGCTTGAGAAAGATTAATGACTATCTAAGAGAAATTCGTTGTCAGCATAGGAGTAAATATTAATTGAGTAAATTAAATAAATTGGATATGATTAATCTGGTTAGTCGGAAACCCTAGAAGTCTTAAGCTATTGAATTCTTTCCTGTTAAAGTTGTAATTTATCAATCGTCATTAATTTAGTTTGTCTTACTTTTACCATTTTATCATTCCACTGTTTTCTATATTTCAATTGTTCAAATAGAATTAGAGTTAGAGTAATTTGGTACTTAGTGACAATAAGTCCTCGAGGAAACAATCTCTACTCTTACTTTATTACTTGTTAACGATACGTGCACTTGCGTTAGAAAATTCCACTATTAAAATTCACAACTTGTTGTGAATTTTCTAACGCAAGTGCACGTATCGTTAACAAGTAATAAAGTGAGAGTAGAGATCGTTCCCTCAAGGACTAATTGTCACTGAGTACCAAATTACTCTAACTCTAATTCTATTTGAACAATTGAAATATA
>CAMOHE010052601.1:26765-43599 GCA_946598075.1 Artocarpus hirsutus | reverse complement strand
GGGGCTTGATGTCCCCTCACCAGAATACCCTCGGAATGTTTGGAGGGTGGCCAAGCTCACCCATTTGGGTTTTGATAAGTGGAGTGTTACTTTATTTAATGTGGATACCTAGGAATAATGATGAATTGTAATATTTGTATATATGTACAAGTGTGAAACTTAGTAATGGTTAACTATGGTATCCACGAGATATGATCATAATAAACCTCATAATCTGGTATATGATGTAAATTAACTAACCATGCAGTTTTAATGTGGTAATGAATAAAACCTTAAGTTGAGTAATGGTTTTCCCTACTGAGCATGTTGTCGCTCATTCCCTGATATGTTCATCTTTTTAGGACTTACTAAGTGTGAGGTGGCTACAAGAAAAATAGTTGGAGAAGCTAGATAGCTATATTATGTTGGGATTGCTTCGAATGCAAAGAATAATCTGCATGATAATGTAAGCATGTATTGTTACTTTCTGTGACTGTATTAAGATTTGTTGAGGGTTGAAATGATGATGATGACAGTTGTATATTATTAAAATTTAAGGTGCTACATTAAACTGTGGTTTATTTATTTGTTTATGTTTTTATTTTAATTTGAGAGTCTTCATTTAAGTCCTAGGCGAATTACTTTGATGATTTATATTTATTTTCTAATCTTTATTTTATTTAATAAAAACTGTTAACCCCCAATTAGGGGCGTTACATTTGCCGAGACAGAATTATTAATCCAAATCAATTCACTTTATGTCTGGATTCAATATATTATCACCTATAACAATGTGCCAATGTTTCTATTTATGAAGTCCACCTTCGATGGTCAAGACAAACCATCTCCTGTTAAGGATATAGACAACATAACAATCTTTACATAAATAAAGCGCCTAACCTTATTCCCTCGATTGCGGATCTTATGATTTAGATTATCACCTTAAGAATCATATCTTTTGCATAATTTGTTCATAATATGCCCAATTCTTAAAGGTTTAGAACGACAGTCTTAGACTTTTGTTTGTTTAACAGACATTCAACAAATATGAAAGTAAAGAGGGCAAATTTTGCTATATAAATAAAATCTTTATTGATAAAAATTTCTCCAAAAACATATTACATTTTTTACTTTTTGGGGCATACATGTCTAATAGTGACTTATGTTAAATTATCAGATTGGCTAAAATTCGATAGGAGTAGATAATTCATGTCTGTTTATCGGTTAAATTAATTTTTTGTAAATTATTCAAGATAAACTTGTTGAATTATCGGGAGTATTTATTTTCCTAGAGATTGTCTAGATTTGACTGTTTTAATTAGCTAAATTCTCTATTGGGTTATGTGAATTAAAACTGAGGCTTTATCTCAAGAATCTTAGGTGCGAAATAAAGATTTGCAGGGATTATTTATTATAAGTTTGGTAGGCCGATCTTCAGGTTCGGTCTGCCGATGAAGTAAGTTTGGTAGGCCGATTTGTCAGTTTGACTTACCGACCAAACGATAATTTGATCATGCATTTTCATGCATTTTTATCAGATATTGATCCAAATTCATTTTGAGGCCTTAATAGATAAGGATCAACCATAGGATGACCTATATAAATACGGAGTGAGGCTCATAAATTATTTAGATCAGTTGAGAAATCTAGAGTGAGCACTCTGTTTGTGAGTCTCTGAAACTCTCTTGAAGAGCTATCGTTTATAAATCACGAACTGTAGCTTTGGGTATTTTTCAATTGGTTATAAAGAGAGTCATCTAGGAAAAACTATAGAGTGTGCCTACACACACAGAGGTTGTGGATAGAGGATAGCAAAGAAGGCCAGTTGGTTAAAGCTCTTCTAAAACAACATTCTCTTCATTGATTGCGGGAGCTTTTCAACAAATAAAGTTAATAAAATTTGGTTAATTTATGCACATAGCATGTCAAACTTGTGTTTTAAAAAATACTCTAGTATAAAATTTTTAAAATTCCGCCGTGTATAATTTTTTCAACACAAACTTTTCTTAAAAAATTTTCTGGTGAAAACCAAAAAAGATATCCATTTATGGATATATGTCTTTTAGTTGTTGGATCTACAGAAAAATTATTTTAACCAGATGTAACGATCTTAAAATGTATATCATTAGCAATGGTTTCCACCAAAAAGTCCTCCCTTTCTTCTTCTAAATGCGAACGAAGTATTCCTTCAGTTTTTGTTTTTCTTCTATCTCTGACATATGTCAAAACTTAATCAAACCACGCAAGATTACCAAATAAACTAATTCGAGAGGAGATTGGACGTGGAGTGAGATTTTCTTTCTTTTTTCTTTTTATATTTACATAACTATTGTTTTCCCTTTAGTGTAGATAGCCTTGAGTAAGTTACCCAAGTAAACAAATACAAGAAAAGATTCCTTCTAGTTCCCTATTCGGCTGCTACTCTAATCAAACAACCAGTTCTGTCTCTAATCTCTCTATGTGGAAGGTGGGGCCCCTTATTCACATGTCTCAATAATGCAACTCCTATCTCAATCAACAAAGCTAAGCAGAGGACCTAAGTTCCACATATGACGAGAGAGAGAGAGAGAAAAAAAAAAGAAAAAGAAAAGAAAGAAGAATGCCACCAATTCAATATTTGGAGAGCATGGATTCTTGACCTTGCCAGAGCTTGTCACCAATATAAGACAAAATCTGTTCATCTTTTATGTTTGTTTGCCCAACTTGAACTTCTATATTAATCATGAATCAAATCTAGTTAATTTTTTTTTAATCTTCCTTGATTTGGCTATGAGAAACAACAAGGCCATACAATAATGAAGAAAGGAAATGTAAAACAAGCATTAATACATGGAATTTAAAACAACCAAGTTGCAAATATATTTTAGATTCACGGTTATGTAATCGGTGGAAAAGAAAAACTTAAAACAATTTGGATTTTTAATTGTTTTGTAAGATTCATGGAGACCCATTTGACTCATAATAATGGAAATCAACAATAAGATTCCAATCTCTGTAGTCACGGTTCACACAAAAAAACAATTGAAAAAAACACGCAAGTTCGTAGAAACAATGAGAAATATATCATTTTTCTCGTCCTTGAAATAGGAAATAATTTCCCAATTTTCTAATTTTTCTTTTGCCTGAAATTCCCTTGTTCTCTTGATTGATTAATGTATGTAGTCACGGTTCACAAAAACAAATTAATGTATGTAGTCACGGTTCACAAAAACAAATTAAGGCAATTTCATGGAAAAGAATCCAAATTATTCCTATTATTTTTGTCCTGAAGTTAGATTAAAAAAATAATAATAGAAACTTAATTTCTTTGCCTCAAATCTCCTTGTTTTAGTGGAGTTGATTGATATAAATGAAAGTATGTAAAGCCTTGCCCATATTCTTCTGATGGGTCAGAAAAATTTGCAGTACATTAATATATAATCACTGTGCAGATAGTCCAAATATTTTCTTTTGTTTTCTTCCATTATACTTCAAGATTTCTCATGGTCTTTGGCACACAAAACAGCGGTTTTCTTTGCTACCACATTCAAGGGAAAATCAGCCATGTCAAATCTCTGCAATCTGCAAATCCACATTAATGGTCAAGAGACATTCTTTCTAAATGAGGTAACCTAATATCAGAATTGGAGTTCTTTGTACTTCCTCAATTTGAATTCAAAAAATCTTTTAAGTAGTTATTACAAGAATTCTCCTTTTTTTTTTTTTTTTGGTTGTAGAAAGTCTTATCAACTTTTTCAGAAAAGTTGAAGAAGATTGTAAAGCAAGAAAGGAGAAGAATCCAGATGAGGAATTTGGACATAAAAATTGATGACTTTCCGGGAGGCCCAAATGGGTTTGAGTTGGTCTCAAAATTCTGTCACAACAATGGTGGAATCACAATAACAGTGACTAATGTCTCTCTTCTATACTGCTGTGCAGTCTTCCTTGGAATGACTGAGAAAGTCTCACATTTCAATCTCTTGCAACAAACAGAAGCATTCTTGGAGGGAATGTTTTACTGGTCATGGAAAGACATCTTATCATGTCTTAAGAGTTGTGAGTCATTCTTTGCGTATGCGGATTCATCTGGTCTGCTAGAAAAGCTCATTTTTGCACTTTTGTCAAAGATTGCGCAGAATTCGGACTTGAGCCTAATCACAACCTCATCCTCGTCTTCATCCTCACCAGAAACCGTGTCCGGGTTTCAATTCTCTTCCTTTTCCAAAGCCACCCCTGAATCAGTGAAGCCAAGCTCGTCAAGCAAAGCATGGTGGTTTGATGATTTGGCCATTTTACCCCCAAAGATCATTGAAAGAGTCATACAAAGCTTAGGGGTTTACATGAACAATAACCACAGCCTAATCCTCACAAAGTTTCTCCTTCATTACCTGAAACTTGCAACTCATAGGAAGGGTAATAATACAAAAGGTGAATTTCTTGGTCTAGCAGATACAGCTTGTCATGGCGTTGTATCAGCAGGCCAAAAGGCATTTTCTTGCAGATCACTCTTTTGGGTGCTGAGAATTCTCTCTGGTTTTGGAATAAGCAAAGAGTGTAAACTTGGTTTGGAAAGGTTGATTGGCAAAGTTCTTGATGAGTCAAAGCTGGATGATCTTCTTGTTTCTGGCAACAACAGTGGAGTTTATGATGTTAATCTTGTGATCAGATTGGTGAGAGTGTTTGTTGGTAGTGATGGGGTCTCTGTACAGAAGTTGAAAAAAGTTGGTAGACTGATTGACAAATACTTGTGTGAAATATCGCCTGATCAGAACCTCAAGATCTCAAAATTTCTTGGGGTTGCAGAAAGCGTACCAGATTCAGCTAGGGACTGTTTTGATGGGGTTTACAGAGCCATTGACATCTACCTTGAGGTAAAAATGTTCTACCTTTCTCATTTCAATTACGGTTATTTTTTTTCCCCTACTTTATCAACCGTTGGAGTTTTCACCAATCCGTTGGAAATATTATCACCCTTTTTCTAATCGTATGTGATTCTGAAGCAATATGACCGATTACCATAAAAGTCTCCTTATTGCTAAATAATTGAGGCATTTTTTTTCCAGACAATGAAAAGAAACATGGACAAAAAAAACTGTTTTTGGAGTAGAAGGTTTCTCTTCCCAATATCTTTCTTAGTAATAGCAATGGCGCAATTTTATCATTTTTCATAGGCTGCTTTTCTTTCAGACACTTGTTTGTTATGAAGGAAAGTCGTTGTAATCCACTTTCCGAGAAAATTAGCTACTTATAGGAATTGTGTCTTTTTGTGGACTTGAGGCCATGAAATTAGTGACACCGCATCTAGAGGATAAGATTATATTCTATGCTTGTCAACGTTTTCCCGTGACACTTTTTTTGTGCACAAGAACGTCAATATTAATTTACCAACCAGGAAGGGCAAAAAGAGAGAGACACAAAGTAAAAGTGTCGGTCAGCCGGATTGGCAAAAGCATATCCGTGTGTCTGTTTCATGATATAATTAATATGGAGAATTTTGTAATAGTGTACGAGGTATAAAAAAAAAAACCTTTTATTTTTTATATCATATCATATCATATTAAGAAAAGTAAGAAAATTTAATGAAACTTAGTGAAAATGATTTGGAGCTATATCGATAGTGTATTTTTTTTTTAATATTAGTTATCAAATTATCTAATTAATTTGACGATTCCTGATAGGAATGGAATAAAATTTAGCTCAAGTTTTTAGATGAATTATCTACCTAAGTATAATCCTTTTACATGCAAATATTTTTTTTTTAAAATTTGATTTTAATATAAGATGACGTCAACAAGTGCAAATGCGAAGTGCTGAAGTTCTGTAACCAATTTTCTTCACGTGAAAAACTTTAAATTCATTTGTGGTGATAGTGACTCGTTCCTTAGCATATTCTCTTGCATGTGGGTTTGTTTTGGATTTATTCACAATCTGATGTGCCGGGCATTCTAGGTAGGTTTTAATTACTAGTTGCTTAAATTGACAAAGATAGGAACTTGTCAATGTATCAAGGGGCAAATAGAATCTTTAACATTTGGAGGGGTCTTTTTATCATTTCTATTGTATGAAAGTATTTCATCTTTCTATCTCATGCAAATTAATTAGAAGATTTTTCAGAATTTTCATTTCTTTTTTAGTGTCTGTTATATTGTTTCTCCCACGGTCTCTGCTACAAATATTCAATAGGCCGTTTGACGATGTATTTTAAACTACAAATCTAAGTTTGCTTTTAAATTTTGTAAGAGATAATACCATAACAAATTTTCCTTGAACTAAAATGGTCGTTCAAACGGTATTTGCCCAGCGACTTGTCATTTTTCGCAATCTAAACATGATAAAATGTTTCATCGCAGTCTCACCCGGCACTTTCATCGGAGGAGAGGTCAAAACTATGCAGATGTTTGAACTACCAAAAGCTCAGCCTTGGAGCCTGCAAAGAGCTCGCGAAGAATCCCAAAATCCCACCAAGAATCACCATACAGGCACTTATTTCACAGCAATCAAAAGTCCCCACAAGATCAGAATTTGGAGATTTAAAGACTACACCAAGTGCCAACATTGACACCCAAATGGCTTTATACAATATTGGCTGTGATAGCGAGAGCTTTACAGAGGAAAATAAATATGTGAAGATGAATTTTCAGAGAATGCAAACAAGGGTGATGGAGTTGGAGAAGGTGTGTAAGGAAATGAGGGGTCAGATGTCAAGGCTTGTAAGGAACAATGTATTTGGCACACCTACTCATTCTAAAACTCTTCCTAGGCTTTGTTGACTTTTTTTTTTTCTTCTCCTTGTATATACGGGTGTATCATATATGTTTAAAAGATGAATGTTCTTTTCTTATTATATTTATTTGTTTTTGGTAATGCATTTTTAGGCATTTTATTTACCGGCTTTTATTTATCAAATTGATGTTTAGGGCAAGAAGTTTACAACATTGGAAAGTTGGTTAATTATAGCACCTAAAGGGGTAAAAAAAATGTTCGGGGCAATGGGTACTTGGTCTTGATCGTCACCTTTTTCAGTTCTTGATGATCAATGCAAAGTCTC
Source organism: Artocarpus hirsutus (assembly GCA_946598075.1). Classification (NCBI taxonomy): domain Eukaryota; kingdom Viridiplantae; phylum Streptophyta; class Magnoliopsida; order Rosales; family Moraceae; genus Artocarpus; species Artocarpus hirsutus. The sequence continues at coordinate 36,593 of CAMOHE010052601.1, read as the reverse complement.
ATGAAGCTATCATTCTTTTTCATAAACAAAACTAATGCTTCCCATGGTGAGTGATTAGGTCAGATGAAATCCTTATCAAGAAGTTCCTTTAGTTGGGAGTGCAACTCCTTCAATTCGGCTGGGCCATTCTATATAGTGCCTTAGAAATCAGATCAGTGCCTGGAGCAAGCTTGATCTCAAATTTGATTTCTCTATTCGGAGGTAAGCTTAGCAGGTGTTCTGGAAATACCTCTGGAAGTTCTGAAACCACTATAACATCTTCAATCTTTGTCGTTTCTTCTTGGCTCTTTTCTACAATGTTCACCGAATAACCCATACAGCCACTTGCCAACAACTTTCTTGCCTCCATCACTGATAGAAACATGTTTGGCTTCTTTCTTGAGTCACCCATGTACACGGATCTTTCTTTACCTTTTGGATAGAAAATCACTTTTCATCTCTGGCACTCGATAGAAGCATTACACTTAATTAGGAAATCCATCCCAAGAATCATATCATAGTTACACATATTCATTATAATAAGATTGACAAAAAGTCCTCTTTTGGAAATCTACAAAGGAGCTGTGCACAAATAATGCATAGACGTCGTCGTTTCCCTAGAGGGTTATGTCGTAGTGAACCTTTGTCTCATATGCTCCTGATGTTCTCATAACTTCTTAGCAAAAGAAGAGGATATAAATAAATGCGTAAAACCCATATCAAAAAGAGCATGTGCATTGAAAAAAAGGATTGAGATCTATTTTGAGACCGGGTTTTAGCTACCATTTGTTCCTTTGTCATTGCGTAAATGCGAGCATTGGTAGTTGGAGCTTTAAGTCTTCCTTGGTTTATGAGTGATCCTTCCAAGCTAGCTTACATATAGTGCAGTAGAGTAGTAAGGGCTTTTTGCTGACCTTGGGCATTCAATTGGATCAGGTAGTTCTTAGAAAAGTGACCCTCGTAGCTGCAAATAAAGCATTGGTTTGTTCCACGATGACATTCAGCTAAGTGCTTCTTTCCATCTTTGGCATAGGGTTATATCTACCTATTGCTGTCATACTGGTCACTACCCCTTTTTTTGTTACTTTGACCCTGCTGGTTCTGAAAAATGCCCTTTCTCTTATTATTCTTCTAGTTTTGGTTGTTGTTGTTACTACCATATGGTTGGTTCTAAATGTTCAAGTTATTCACATGATGACTTTGTTGGGGCTAGTTTCTCTTCAACTTTGATAGGTGGAATTCAACCTGTTATGCCCTCAAAACAACTTGTCCCTTATCTCTAAGTGGACTTATCCCATCAATGATTACTGCAATTTTAGGTCGGAGAACCCTGATCAACCTTTTGATCCTCGCACCATTGTCACTGACCATTCCTAAGAAAAGGCATGCCAATTGATTGAACTTAGCAACCACATCAGTAACTGACATATCTCCTTGACGAAGGTTCTCGAATTCATCATAATGTTTTCGAGTGATGTTCATGTGAAAGAACTTCGCATTAAATTTACAAACAAAGTTAGCCCATGACATCTCATCTACATTTTTGCTCTGCTCTATCCCATCTCACCAGATTCTAGCGTTCATTGTTAGGCAGTTTGAGGCACAAAGGGCCTTCTCATTCTTAGTAAAACCTATCACCTTCAGAGTAGCCTCGATCATCTTCAACCATTTTTGTGCAACCAAGGGATACTTGGATCCTTCGAGATAAGCAGGCTTAACACGCTTCCACCTAACCAATAAGGAATCCTGATAATGACAAGTGGGTCTTATTTCTGGTATAGGGGCTAGGGTTACCCTTCCTTGTTGTTGCAAAGGAGGTAATATGTTTTCACCTGTCTTTCGCCTTCATGCCTATTAGTTATCCCTTTTTTGATCTTAAAGCTGTCTTTAAAGGTTAGCAATCATTGCCATCAAGTTAGCATTGGTTGGGTTGTCAGTTTGAGTATGAGCTTGAGTCCTTCTATGGTTGTTCATCTTTGATTTCCTAGAAAGATTATAAGTTTAGTAATGAACTTTCAATTTCAAAGAATGAGACAGGATTTCACTACTAAAATTATGCACTAAGGCATTAATCACCTTAAAGTTGAACCTTATACTTATCATTAAACTTACGTAAACATTTATTTAACTAAAACATACTTACTTGAAGGACTTGAAACTAACATATGACGACGATACCATAACTATAACGCCCCCTTACGGATATCACAATAATCATTACTTTTACAATTAATATCATTAGTTAAAGATAAACAATTTAAATAAAACATTTATGCTCAAGTAGATATCCTAAGAACATATGCATATATTTTTTTTCTTTAAAACATACTTACTGGATTTGTTACCCTCACCTCGGTTAGCCTAGTGGAACACCTACATTGTTCGACTAACTGGCAAACTACAGAAATTGTTAGTTTACAAATAAAAACATTTATTAAATATAGACGCACATAAAACTTCACACAATGTTTAAAACTATTGAAAAAAAAAATAATTAAATGTTTAAATAGTTTAACCACCCCAAAATAAAAGGAACATAACCTAGTCCTCAAGAAACCATAATTAAGGAAAATATTAAATAGGCTCAAAACATTCAAAAGTCCATAAGAAAATAAACCAAGTTCTCAAGTCAACATTATGTAGAAAATAACATTAATAATAAAATAATTGCTAAAGTTTCATTCTTCTTATAGCATGATTCTGTTTCCAATCCAACACTCCTTGTACTAGCCAATCCTCCACCTTTCCATACGTCTTTTACCTTTGTTTGTAACATTATATAAAACTAAGTAAGCATAAGCTTAGTTAGTACAGTTTCCTATCTCGCAACATAAAATATGAACTTTCATAAAAACATAATGTAAGATCATAATCATAAACATAATAGTGCACAAGGCACATGTTCATATATGTAACATTTCATTTAAACTTCCATATCAAAATGTTATTCATTTTATCTTTAGGGGCCCAAACGTTGCACCATTAACATCATAGGCATACCGTCATGAGAGAAGTGGAGTAGTTAATCCCAAAGCAAATATGATAAGTCCAAACCTTGCAGGATATCATAAACATAAACATAGAGTGTGCAACGCTTAATTAAGTGATACATATACATATACATAAGCTTGTTTTTGAAAACTCGTCACAAACCATAAAACCATATACATAAAAACATTCTTAGGAAAATTCATCATAAAATGTCTGTAAATAAGAATATTACATAACAGACCTTTTCTTATAAAATATTGCTTAACATTTCATAAACTTTATTATGTTATAGGTGAGACTGTATTTACTTGACTTGCTTGCTTACTAAACCTTAAATTTGGGTGATGTAATTGTGGTTCTCGGTGTGCTCTTTTTTGGAGTGTTCATGTCAATCATTCATATAATACATAAAATTAATATTCATGTTCATGATATCATTTACTACCATTCATATCATCATACGTCATTCTTCACAAAATAAAGCATCTTTGAGTCATAAACATGCACTTAGCATTAAGAAACATAAGACAAAAAACTTGACCTTAAATAACTTAGAGAAATTAATCTCAACTTATAAGCATGAATAAAGTCTAAAACTTATTTCATAATATAGCTAATATATAAAAACGTCACTCAAATTTTCTTCTCCTTAAAATATTAATCCAAAATACCTTTTTTAATTTTTTAACACATTCCAGTAAATCTGTCAGTCGCAAAAACTGACTAACCTTTATGGATTTGTAATCATATATCTTTCAATTCTCATTCAATTAGAGCATGAAAATTTGCAAGAATAAAGTTAACACAGATTTTTCTTTAGCCATCAAAATTTCATTTGATAATTTAAGTAAATCATAAAATCAATAGTACAAAATTTTCCAGCAAAGCCTAAGTAGTGAGCAGTCCTAATTAGAAATTATAGATCAAATCATTTATGCCATAAAATAATTTAAAATTACTATACATAACAGACACATAACCACTAAGTACTTAACGATCAACGAATTTTATCTTAAAACATAATAAAGATATGAAATTAAAAATTTACAGACACTTATTTAACATGTCAACTTATAATTTTTTACAAAATCAAAAGACGCTTTTTGTCTTATAAAACAGACTCTACAAAATACATATACAAATCTATGAGCAAATAAAATTTCATGAGTAGCGTTTGATTGAAAACTCATAACATTAAAAATATATTGAATGAAAATTTACAAAAAATTTCAAACATTCGTAACATATATATACATATTATATCTAAATCGTAGCAAAATAAAGTCATTTGAATTCAAAACATTACTAGCAATCTTACTGAATAACTAAAAACCCAAAAATAGTTATAACGCATTTCGACTACAAAATATTAATTTCATACAATTTCATGATATCATATGAACATAAATGCTTCCCACCATGGAAGAACATTGTTATAATTAAAGCAATAAACAAAATAATTCATATTTCATAACTACATATTATGCAATTCATTGACATCTCGAGAGAAAACATAGAAACACTATTATCACAAAAAAATTACATATTCATTTAAATATGAAAACCATAAACAATGAAACCTTAAAATCAACCACAAATAACGAAACCTTAAAATCATACCTTGAATTCCTATATTTTTGTTCAACAAATGAAAAGACTTGCATACAAAAATCTCCAAAAAGAATTCTTTCTACTTTGTCTTGAAAGAAAGACGAGTAATGAATTCCTAGCTTTGAGGATTAGAGAGATGATGGAGGCTTTTTTAGAGAAATTTTTTTTGAGTGATGGTGGAAGCCTATGAATGTGTATTTTAGAGAGGGGTGAGGAAGAGGATTTCTTTGGCAGAAAAATAAGAGAACATGAAGGCTTTAGTGGCTTAAAGATATATTAATAGGTTTATGAGAGAGAAAGAGTTAGATGAGTATAGAAAAAGGAGTTAGATGAGTATAGAAAAAGGAGTTAGATGAGTGTGGCAAACCACCTAGTCCTAGTTTAATTAGGTTTCCTTTTTTTTTTCTTTTTATACGGCAACTTGCTCCTTTTTTTTTTGCTTTTTTCCTTTTCTTTTGCCTTCACTGCAACTCCTTTTTTTCCCCCTTCTACAGCAACTGTTGCTGTTTACACATCCATATAATATAATAAAATTGTAATGCCCATTATTTTATTCTATAGAAAATTACGTAAATTTAACGTTAAAATGTGAAATATTAAGTGCTATTATTATTTATATAAAGTAAATTAACTTTTTGTTTAATAATGTCACAGGTGACGGCCATAAGGGATCGATGTGCTTAGAATGTTCATGTCAAAAATGATAATAAGTTTAAAGTATTTATTTTTTTTTTAGAGAATTTCAACTTGCTCTAAATTTATAATCTTTATAATGTTCTAGAGTTATGTATACCCTAGAGTTATATTCTTGATAATGACATAAATTTTATTTCACATTTTCTTATTTTTATAACATTTATGATGTCATGATAATTATATGTGTAGCATTTTCATTATGATGTTAAGAAACTAGATAATATAAAGTGTCTAAAAGAGTAATGTATAAATTAATATTTTTGTAGGTCATGGGAGCAAACATTATTGTTGTATATAAATAATTGTGTATTATATTATATTATATATATAAAGTTAAAATGAAATTGTTGGAAATGAAAAAAAAGTTATTTATATATAATATATATATTACATAAACAGCAGTAGTGAAAAACAAAAGAAACAGAAAAAAAAGAGAAAAACCTAATTAGATTAGGATTACACTCATTTAGAAAAAGAAGGAAACCTAATTAGATTAGATTAGGGTTTTCTTTACTCATATAATCTCTTCTCTCTCATCTAATCTCTTTTCTCAAAGTCTTCATTCTCTACTCCAGTCGAAGAAAATTCTCTCCTTTACCCCCTCTCAAATTCACATTCATAAGCCACCATCATCTCTCTAATTCTCAAATCCAAGAATTTATTACTCTTATTTTCTTTCAAGCCAAGGTAGAAGATATTCTTTCTGGAGATTTTGTATGCAAGTCTTCGTATTTGTTGAAGAAAACATAAGAATTTAAGGTACAGTTTAAAGGTTTTCATGGTTTTGAATTTTTATAATTGATATGTATTGTTTTGTGACAAACTTTGTTGGAAAATTATTCTTTTATGTTATGAATATGTATACATGTATGTTTGTATGAAAAATAAGTTATTTTATTTATTACTTTGATTATAACATTGTTATTTTATGGCTGAGAACATTTATGTTCATATGATATCATGAAATTTCATGAAATAAAGTTTTATTATTGGAGTGTGATATGAGAATTTTAGAGTTCTTGGTTAGTTGGTAAGGTTGCTGGTAATATTTTGAAAACAAATAATTTTATTTTGCAGTGATTTTTAGATATGATGTGTATATATATATATATATATTAAAAATGTCTAAGATTTTTTATAAATTCCCATTCAAAATATTTTTGGGGTTATGAGCTTTCAATCAAATACTGCTCACAAAATTTTATGTGCTCATAGATTTGTATTTGTGCTTTATAGAGTCCATTTTATAAAACAAAACATGTCTTTTGATTCTACAAAAATTATGAGTCATTGTTGATATTCTAACTAAAGTTGTGTAAATTTTAAGTTTCATATCCTTATTATGTTTTAAGATAAAATTTATTGATTGCCAAGTACTTAGTGGTTATAAATGTCTACTTGATATGCTCTATGTGATTTGTGAGATAATAAATCATACTATTAAATACGTTTTATATGATTTATTACTTTTTTAGTGTTTATGTGTATGTTAAGCATGTCATATAAAAATTTCAGAAGCATATCATGTGTCTTTGATTTCATAAAAATGTTTGAATGAAACGTGTTCGCTGTTTAGTATGTCTGGTGTTAAAATAAACTTTGAATTCGAATGTGTGTTTTGAATTCCTTCGAATTTATTTGGAGTTAAATTTTGGATATTTTACGATTTTATGTGTCTATTATGTGTAGCAATTTTAAATTATTTTATGGCATAAATAATTTAATACATAATTTTTAATTAGGACTACTCGCTGCTTAAGCTTTGCTGGTAGATTTTGTAGTATTGATTATGTGATTTTTTTTAATTATCAAATGAAATTTTTGTAGCTAAAGAAAAATATGAGTGTTATTTATATGTGTTAAAATTATTTCTGTAAATTTTCAGGCTCTAATTGAATATGAATTGAAAGATATAGGATTCTGAATCCTTGAAGGTTAGTCAGTTTTATCACTGGTAGAATTACTTGAATTTATGAGAAAATTGAAAAAAGATATTTTGGATTAATATTTTCAATAGAAGAAAATTTAAGTCGTGTTTATATATGTTAGCTCTATTATGGAATACTTTTTATACTTTATTCATGCTTATAAGTTGAGATTAATTTCTCTAAGTAATTAAAGGTCAAGTTTTCTGTCTTTATGTTTCTTGACTCTACGTACATGTTTGTGACTTAAAGATGCTTTGTTTCATTAAGAGTGATTTGTGATGATATAATATGGTAATAAATGATATTATAAACATGAATATTAATTTCATGTACTATATGAATTATTAACATGAACACTACAAAAGACGAGCACACCAAGAACCACGGTAACGTCATCCGATTTAAGGTTGAGTAAACAAGTAAGTCAAGTAAGTATATTCTCACCTATAACCTAATAAAAGTTTATGAAAATATTTTGATAATATATTTTGTGATAATTTTTAAGTTTGTTTTTATATTATGTCTTCTCATGAAAACTTTTGTTGCAATAATAAGATTTAACGGATGTTTCAATAATGAGGTATGTTAAAGGTATATCTATATATATGTATTACTCAATTAAGTATTGCACACCCCATGTTTATGATTGTCCCACTAGGTGGACTGTCTCGTAAGGTGGACTTGTATGTTTGGTTTGGGATTAGCTACCTCATTCTACTCGTACAATTATGTTTATGTTTATGGTGTAATACTTGGGCCCTTAAAGATAAAAGGAATAATATTTTAATATGGAAGTTTAAATGAAAAGATATATTCTATAAAAACTTGTGCCTCATGCACTACTATAATTATGACTATGATGTTATGTAATGATTTTTATGAAATGGTTTATGTTGTGAGATGGGAATGTGAACTTACTAAACTTATGCTTACTTAGTTTATATCATGTTGCAAATAAGGATAAGATGAAGGTTGACTAGGCTGGAGGACAAGGACGGGCTTGTTTGTAATAAGTGTTAGATTAGAAATGGAGTCATGTCATGAAAGGAATTTAAACTCAAACAAAATTTAATATATTATGTTCTGCATTTAATTGTTTTAGGCTCAGTTCTATTTGTGATATGTTCTTTTGAACTTATGTTTTGTTGAATAAATAATTATGATTCTAGATTTTGGTTTCTTAGTTTTACTTTATACAAAAAATAAATCCATGTGGTCCTGGGATATGTCTCTGAGTGTTGTTGATTGTCCCAAACTTCTTATCAGTAATTATTAAATTTAACGGTAAAAGCAACGTTCACTGTGGCCTTCGTAAGGGGGCGTTACAATAAGATAATATATTATAATATAAAATTAAACACACTAATCACATATCATATATATGTATTTATAACCCAATAAAATATATTAGTTTACTCATTATTATTATTTTGGACACGTTATATTATCGAGTCTCTTAAACGCCATAATAAAAATGTTGCACATGTAATTATCATGATATCATAAACATTATAAAAATAGGAAAATATGTAATAAAATTTGTCATTGTCAAAAATATAACCCTTGGACATATATAACTTTAGAGTATTATAAAGATTATAAATTTAGAGTAAGTTGAAACTCTTAAAAAAACAATATATACTTTATGATTATCATCATTTTTTGATATGAACAACCCAAGCACATCGAGTGCATGCGGCCATCATGTGACGACCCGCCTTTTCGGGCACTCACTTTACTTACTTAAAACATCATTACTTAAACAGTAATCTTACTTACTTAGTAAGAAAAATACTGAAATAATTTTTTTCCATACAGTTCAAATTGAGACCTCGCTCAACCAATGCCTTTAAAACCCCTTTTTAAATCGTTTCTTAAAACTTATTAAGAAACATTTACTAAAACATTGATTAAAACTTAACTTTATAAGAAAATAAAATATTTTGTAAATATATCGTAAAACTTTAAAAACATTTCTTAAAACTGTGATTTTCTTAAAAGATTGAAATCACTATATCAAATAGTGGATAACCTTTTCTTTGTGTCGCGGAAGCAAACTGTGATGGTATCCATACCCAAATCCTCGCATTTGTCTTCCGCGGCACCCAGCTCTTCTAACAGGTTATACTGGTTACCCATAAAACTACCTATAGTATGAAGGAACTTTTAATGAGCTTTCGCTTAGTAAGTTCAAACATAAACTCATAAATCATTTAAACATGCTTTGAAAACTTTTCTCATAAAAACCCTTTCTCTTGTAACACTTTCATACACGATTTTCATAAACATTTCTAAAAGCGTTTTTCATAAACATTTTTTCATAAAACATTTCTAAAACATTTTTCATAAACGCTTTTCATAAAACATTTAACATGCAGCAATCCTCAGAATGCTTTTCATAAAACGTCATTTATAAACTTTTTCTTGTAACCATGAAAATGTTTTCATAAACACTTAACATAAAACATTCTCAGAATGTTTTTCATAAGCATTTAACGTGAATACTTTACAATAAGGAGTTCAAGCAAATTCATAATGTATGATTCCAATTATGCTCAATTATGAACTTCAATTATGAGCATTTTATGAACATGTTTTTCTTACTTTAACTTTTGACCTTCGT
>CAMOHE010052601.1:5665-16819 GCA_946598075.1 Artocarpus hirsutus | reverse complement strand
AGCATGCAAGTTTGAAGATGGCTGAGGTAAGGAATACTTAATATTCTTGAAATGCATCTTCACCTTTGGTAGAAATAGCTGAGTAATAGAGTGACTAGCATTCTTGAAACGTATTTCTACATGATTATAAAAACTGTATGTTTGCATAGCATTTGATTATTAAAAAAAATTAAAAAAAATTCAAAAATCTAAAAATATTTTCAGTGATTTGCCTCCTATCCGATGACGATATCAAGATTATAACATTTTTTATGACTTGAGGTAAATTTTAAAGATTATTTAAGTTTATGTTAGTTTCTTTAGTTTGCCTTATATTTAGGTTGAAATTTTCCCAAAATTTGAACACATAATCTTACATTATGATTTGTTATATTAATTTAGAGACTGTTTATGTTAATATAATTTGGTTTATTTTTATAAAATCTTATAATTTGTTTAAATCCTTGTTGAGGCGAAATCCTAGATAACGCTAAGTCATAGATATAATTGAGGCCATCTTTGGAACGTTTGAACATTTCAAGTCTACCTAAATATATTTTATATCCCTAGTTACCCCGCTGTGCTTAATATTCTATTTTCTTTGTTACCCACATATTTAGCTTAGCCTTTTTAATAAATTCATAATCATTTTCTTTTACCTTTCACTCATAAGGCATTTGTTCTTTTAAGTGTAATCAGGTTTATGCTAATATTATGGGAGGTTAGGATGGGTTAAGAATATCTATTACATCTGTAAAATATGTAAGTTTATTGTAATTCTTCAGTTGTTTTGTATTTTAGTAAAAAAAAAATAAAAAAAATTAAATAAAAAGTGTTGACAAAGGAAATTTCATTTCAAGTTTGGGATTGTAAACTTTGGGAATTAGATTGTATATTTTAAAGGTTCGGAATTTTTGTAAGTGTCTTATGGGTGAACTAAGCCTTAAATATATCTTCCATCCTACCTCTGACCCAAGCCTTACATTAAAAGCTGAATAAAGTCCTAAAGGTCTTTAACAAGGTGTTATTCTACATTAGTGGAGAGAGGGATGAAAAATAAATTTATAAGAATTTATTTAAATAAATTAAGTTATATTAATGTAAATTTATTTGGTTAATATGCATTGATTATTAATAGAAATTCACACACACATGGGAAATTCATCTTAAATATTTGACATACTCTAGAAATGAATCATAACTTAATTAACATTTACATTTTTACTTTAAGACATGAATATGAAATAAACCCTGAAGAAAATCAGCGAGGAATCACCAGTTTTTTTAAAAAATAAAAAACCTTTTGTTTGTTTTAAGGTTTATCGCTTTAATTGCTCGGGACTAGCAATAAGCTGGTTAGGGGATGTGATGAGACTTAGAAAATATACTTTTCTTAACGTTAAAATCAATCATTTTGCATTCATATTTCTAATAAAACTCCTCAATTATAGCAATTTAGTGATAAATAGTGTTTTTGTGTCTTAGTATTAAAATGTGTTTAAAAATATGTTTTTATTGTGTTTTTATGTTTAATAATATTTTTGGTAATTTTTTAGAGTCGTTTTGGTGTGTCAAATATGTGCTTAATCTATAAATAGTTAAAACCATAAAATTTATGTTATGTTATTTTATTTTGACTCTTAATGTATTTGATAGTATGTTTTAAGTTTGTAAATATGTCTTACTATACTTTTAGTAATTTCTAAAAATGATTCCAAGTCTTAAAAATGATATCTGTTCTAAACCAAAAGAGACTGGAACTTTTATAAATTTGTTATTAATTTTGTGTGTTTTAATGTAAAATAAAAATTTTTAATAAATTTTTTATTTGTAAAATAATTAATTTTAGTGTGTTTGTGAATTTTAGATTTGAAATCTAGAGGAAAAATGGAGCAAAATGGCTCAAAAATGGACAAAATCAAACATCAAATGCATCAAAAACAATTTAAAATTCAAATTTTGATAACGAAGGACACGTGGCGAAATAAGGAGTGTTCGATGAACCACCCAAATAATCTTGGCCATCCAAAGTAGGGACGCGAGGCAATGCGTCATCAGTTGCATCAACTGGGCATCGCTGTGCGTTCCATGTTGCGATATCTGATTCGCACGTGCATTACACGTGCCGACAACTCTCACGTGCATTAGGAGTGAATTTTAGAGCTGTCCAATCACATGCGGTCGTTCACACATGAAGCAGTTCTTCCAACTATTTGATGCTAATGCTTTGACCGATCTGACGGTCTCTGTTTGTGGGCCATGGGGTCCCACTGGTCCCATTTTCGTGCTAGTCTGGGAGTCATTGGATCGTGAAATTAACGGTCTAGATTGCGCCTGTTTCAGTACTTGCAGCCGCCAAGAAGCAGACGATCTCAAACGAATTCTCAAATAATGAAAAAGGGAATCTTGTGTGAAAAAAAAGGAGGAAAATTTTGGATCATTTTGTTCCAAATTTTTGAACGTGGCTACAATTAAAAAATAATTGAAACTATGTAAATAGTAACTTTTGAACGCCTATAAATATCGAGGCTGAAGCCTCGGTTCTACATCCCTTCTTGCAGTATGAAAATACTGCTATATAAATAGCTTTTAAATTGTTTAATTTTTATTTTAGTTTTTGATCTAGTTTCTTGTAAAATATTTCCCAATTTATGTTGTAAAAAAAATTATGTTTAATAATATTAGTATTATTTTATTAATTATGTCTTTTTAATTTCCTTTTTAGCTGAGGGGAGAGGAGAAAATTTTGGCAAAATTACTTTAAATATTTTTTGTTTTTCTTAGTTTTTTAAGCAGTTGTAATGCCAAAATATTTTCTTAGAAAACTTAGGATTTCAATATTTTCTTAGCTAAAACTCTGCCCAAATTACAGTTTTGATTTATCGACGACATAGACTGGTATGGATAATGCTTGGGAAGACCTTGATAACTCGTAGACAGGGAATGACTCGGTAAATGCTTAACTTATTATCTTGGTTGTTAATTCAGTTAAGTTATGTTGAAATGCTGCCTATTTATTAAGTTGTGTTTCTGCTACATTATAGATATGGAATGGTATAGTAAATGCTTGGTAAATCTTGATTTGTTGTTGACATAGGATGGTATAATATATTCTTAAACCAACTAACAAATAAAAAGAAAAACTAAAATATATTTAAGATAATTGCCAGAACGAAACCTTTAAACCTCAGCCCTATTATTATTGTTGTTTTATTTCTTTGAACTATCGTCGTTACTTTGATTGAGTTATTTTTAATTATCTGCACTTGTTGTTAAAGTTCCATTTTAATTATGTCTACATTTCTTGTTATTAAAGTTCTAAATTATCAAAAACAAAGTATGAAAAATGTTGTAAAAATGTGTAAATATTGTAAATATATTCTGTGAATAATAAATATTAATCCTCAAATTTTTTAGCGCAAATAAAAAGAAAAAGTTGATATAATATATTTACTAGAATTGAATAAATCCTTCCCTGTGGGTTCGATCTCGGATTCACCGAGTAAGTATTACATGAGACAACCTTATACTTGGGGTTATTTTAGAGTGAGTGCATTAATAGACGCGAGATCAGAAGACTTGAGACCACCGATCACTAAGGTCATGTACGTCACATCTAGGAGATCAAATTTTAATTTTACTTTCAGTACCTCACAACAAGGAGGCTGGTACGACACTTTCTTTTATCATCTGTGCTTTATATTTTTGCAAATCATATCTTATGCTCTAAAACTTATTGCATAACAAATGCAACATAAAACGCAAACACATTTTGCAAATCATAACTTGTGCTCTGAAACTTATTGCATAAAAAGTGCAACTTATTGCATAACAAATGTAATATAAAACTTATAACATAAATTGTAAAACATTATGTATTAATAAAATACAAAACATACTTAAAACATAATTATTGCAATTACATTGCAAACTTTTACTTGATCTTGAAAAACTTTATGAATATTATATGCAATTATGCTTTAATAAAATAGTTGCAAATACATTACAAATCTTGATTTAAACTGTAAAAATTTTTGCATAATAAATGCAAACATACTTTTAAAAACAATTTGTATAACCATTGCAAACACATTTGCAAACATATATATAAATATTTAAAAATCATTTACTTCATGCTGTAGGTGAGGTTTGAAACTTACCCAGACTATGCTCTAGCGTTCTTTAATCAATTTCTTTTCCTTTCATTAGTCGGCCTCTTGTATCTTGATCAAACGACAACCGACTCATTAATTAACTTTCTTTTTATCAATCTACTCGATTGATAATAAAACGTAAACATTAAACATTCATTCCTTTTTTCATAACTTGGTTTACTATCAGTTTACCCTTCTTTTAACTTAATTTTGTAACCCATTGGGTTATCTTTCCTTTTGCTTAATTATATAACCATCGGGTTACCATTCTTTCTGCTTAGCTCGGCAACCTATTGGGTTACCTGTTTCTTTTCTTGACTTTGTAACCTACCGAGTTATCTTTGTTCTTAAGCATCCCTTAGTTAAACTTCCCATCTCATTGGCGGTTTCATTACTTAATATATTAGGAACATTTTTCATCTAAGAGTGTTATGCTAATTCGGAGTGTTCGACTCCGTTCTAGTTGTTTCTTCAAGAATGACGATTTTTCCCTTAATGGGTTTTTCGTTAACTTCACAACTCTATAAAACCCATTGCTTAACTTTACCAGTCTATTTTTTACATGTTACAAAAAAATTCCCACGAATGAGAGTTTTCCAACACTGTGCGTTTCGGGTCTGTTTTGGCCTTTTTCATAAAATGACCATTTTGTCCTTAATCTCTTTTTCTACCATTATTTCCTTAACTAAACTTTAATTTCTTAAAAACTTAGCATCTATGATACTTATTGCCTACAGTAGTGTAGGAACCCAACGTTTCTAGGTGAAACCCTGATTTTCATACAATTTTACAGTTTTGGCCTGAAACATAAAAATATTTACATTTTTGCCCTCGAAACCAAAAATAATCTTTTTAAACCATTAGTCTCTATTTTTCAAGAGGATCAAATTTTCTTAAAGTACCTTACCCAAATTCCTCTTGTAAAAGGATGTTTTTGCCCCTTAAAGATTTTTTTTCCTAACTTTAACAAATTTTATAAAATTCATAACTCCTAAACCGAGCAAAATTTTAAGAAACTGTTCACGCTATCCTAATAGTTTTGACGAGTTCTACAACTTTCATGTTGTAACTTTTTTAAAGTTCCAACATTTAGGAGGACTTTTTAGCTAATTTTTAAATCTATCGAGACTTTATAAAACTTTACAATTTAGTCCCTTTTGAAATTTTACCAAAACCATCACTTTCTTCTTCCCATCATCATCACCATCAACATATAACATGAAACAATCATGCCTTAACATTCATCTCACATGCCATAGTCCAAAACATTTTATCAAACATATAGTATGCATTAAAAAACATAAACCTTTTCAAGCATGAAGTTTAGAATTTTACCTAAACTTCACAAAGCCTTTTGATCCTCCTTTGAAATGCTCAAAACTTTTTTTTGCCCTCTTCATAAAAACCATGGCAAAACCTCACCAAAACCCTTTCAAAGCTTAAAGAAAATCACTAAAACCCATAAGAAAAAGTTTGGGATTTTACCTCCATAGGTACCAAATCTTGAACCAAAACCTTTGAACTTGCTTTAAAAATGATTCGAGCTTAGAATTCATCAAAATTTTTGCGAAAGAATTGCTTTGAAGGTGGTGGTTTTGAAGGAAGAAAATGAAGCATTTTTTTTCTTTCTTTCTTCCTTTCTTTTTTTCTTTCTTTTCTTTCCTGTCCTTTCTTCCCTTCTTCCTTTGCACATTTCTCTCTCTTCTTCTTCTTTTTTCTTTCCATGTTGGAGACCAACATTTGGTCTCTTACATGATAAATTGATTCACTTTTTTTTTTCTTTTCTTTTCTTTTCTTTTAAATAAAAAGGTGATGAGTCACTTAATAATCAATTAGGTTATTTTGGGTAGCCAAATGTGATTGGGCCACATTAGTGGATGTGGTGGCCCATTTAAAACTTCCATGGTGTCCCACTTGTAATGACCAGGAAAATTCATTAATAAAATATAATATTTTAATTGGGTTTAATTAATGAATTTACCCTTAAAAAATTATAATTTTTGTAAAATTGTGATAATGTATAAATAAGCGGCATTAATTGAAAATTTCACTGCGAATGTGATGCAATATTGGATATGTTCAATACAAATTTTATGAGTTTAATTACTTAAAAATTTGTAAATAATATTTAATAAAATGAATTTTGTATCACAATTAATTGTAAAATTGTGATACGCACGAAAGGGTACTAAGAAATACAAATAAGACATAGAGTCTACCGAAACTCAACCCAGTGTAAAAAGGAGGCCGACGCAGTATAAGTATACTACTAAGTAAAAACGTAGATATGAAAAATGTTACGTTTGGCTTCCAAAAGTAAACCAAAGGAAAGTAAAATAGTGTATACAGTCTAAGGATATGAGTTTGCACAAATTTGACTATGGTAGTGTAAAAAAAATACTATGTGGTGAAAAATTACACAGTATAAATTTTAGGTCCCACAAAGTGGACACCCATTGAATTTCTATTGGGCCACCATGCCATGAAAGGTGACCCAATCCCATTAAGACACATGGTAAACTTATGGGTTACTTTGTGAGTCACTCATATGGATAAGCATGCATTAAATGTTGAGATTAGCCAAAAAAAAAAAATCCCATTTCTTCTTCCTTTCACCCATGGCAGCCATTGTTGGGGCTTCTCAAAAATTTTCTCAACCCAAATCTTTGCAAAAATAAATCCAATCAAGTTAAGAGGCAAAATCCAAGAAAGTTCAACAAGTTTTAAGGTAAAAACCTAAACTTTTTTCAAGTTTTCAAGGGATTTTTCTTGGGTAAAAGAAAGGAAGTTAATTCATGGTATTTTTGCATGGAAATAGTGTCTAGGAAGGACTTTCAAAGAAGCCTTGGAAGGCTAAAAGCACAAAGTGTTATTTGGGATAAGTTTTGAATTTTTAAAGTTTTGAAATTTTATGATTTTTGTTCCTTTAAAAGTATATGGGTTCTTGAGCAAGTTTTTGCTTGAATCCCATAGAAATATGAATTATGGCATATTGATATTGTGAAAATTAAGGTTTAAATGTTGAAAATTGTAGTTTATGTAAAAGGTGTTATTTTTGTAATTTTAGTACTAGTTTTTCAAAAATGATGGTTAGGCATGGAAAATGGTTTAAACAAGAGTTAAAACTACCTTTGCAGGGGTAGATATGCA
Organism: Artocarpus hirsutus; assembly: GCA_946598075.1. Taxonomy (NCBI): domain Eukaryota; kingdom Viridiplantae; phylum Streptophyta; class Magnoliopsida; order Rosales; family Moraceae; genus Artocarpus; species Artocarpus hirsutus. Next base: position 9,536 of record CAMOHE010052601.1, on the reverse strand, counting down.
GTTTTAAAATGAATTTTTAAAAAAATACCGTAAGGACTAAATTGTAAGAAAAAGTTTCTTCTTAGTAGAATTAAAAATTGCCCAAAAACACCCCTGTATAATAAGAATTTTAAAAAAGTTAAAATATAAAAGTTGTAAATTTTGACGAAACTGTTAGGCATTGTAAGCAGTTCGTCGAAAATCTCAACTGTCTACGAGATTTTAATTTTTCAAGAATCTGTTAAAATTGAAAAAAAAAAATTTAAAGGGCAAAAATATCATTTTGCTAAATGATTTAGGGTATGGTACTTTGAGTAAAAATGTTCCTCATGAAAAATAGGAGATTTTGGTTTAAAGAGATAAATTTTAGCCCTAGGGACAAAATTGTCAAAATTTTCAGTTCATGGCCTAAACTATAAAGTTTTATGGAAATGGGGCATAGATGGGAAATAAGGAGATCTGACCAACTAGGGTGTTATTTTAAAATTAGTATGTGACTATTTTTGTTAAAATAATGAAATCGAGCTCGGGTAGGTTAGTAGGCCCATGAAGGACAAAATCATCATTTTTGCCCGAATAACCCGAACCGCTCCGAAATGTTCCAAATGGAAAAAAAGAATGATTAGAAAGATTTTCGCCCTTCATTAGAGACGATAAGGTAGAGTTAGATAGAAATAAGAAAACCAATGGTTTTTGGAGTTGTGTACAGTTATGCAACTCAATTTATTAATTAACGATCATTTTGTATTGAAACATAGTGAATTTGGCTAATGGCTTTAAAATTGGCCAGCAGGATCCTAGAAGTATAGAAGAGAGGAAATCGAGGTTGATTTGTGCAGTACACGGAATCAAGTAAGTACCCATCCCACCTATAGTATGAAATTGTAGGTATAGAATATGAAAAATATATGTATACCTGTGTGTATATCAAGGTGTATACCTGTGTGTGTGCCATTATATGAATACTTATAAGTACTTAGTGTATGCTTGTGAGTATACAAAATAAATACATGTGTGTATATTTTGACATGTACCTATGTGTACACTATATCATGTCCTCGTGTGTATAATAATGTATACCTGTGTGTACAAAAAGTAGGTACCTGTGTGTAATATGTTGTATAAGAGAATTTATGTTTTGTGTATAACATGTGATTATCACTTCATGCATAGTTTGACAACCATAATAAATGGACCGGTAAATATATCACCAGAAATTAAGAAAAGTGTCGTACCAACTCCTAAATTAAGAGAAGTACAAGGATTACAGTATGGTCATGGTGTTACGTAGACCTAAGTGCGCAATGGTACGAACACTTGGGCCCTAGTTAAAGATAAGAAATGATAATGATAAAGAAGGTTTATAAGAAAGCATAATTGGATCATGCATTTTTTTAAATGTGCATGTCGATTATATGAGACTTACTAGGCGTAAGCTCATTAAGTATTTCATGCTGTAGGTATTCCGACTAGAATGTCAGAATAATTTTATTGATGAGCTAGCGGAGGGAGGACTAGTGTGCAGATTGGGTATGGAATCCGCCGCTGTTATATTTTCGCTATAATATATTTTGTATTATTTTGAAATGTATGGTTTAGAGAACGGTATTATATAAGAACAGACGTTTATGTAAGTACAAGTATGTGTATATATATATATACGTGTTTTTAAAGTTGCTAAAACCAGTGTTGTATGCACAAATGAGTTAAGTAAATATATATGTATATTTGTGTTTCCAAAGGTATTAGTATCTGTATGTGGAAAAAAAAATTTCCTAAATTGTCTCCTATATGTAAGTAAGAAAAGGTTTATTATAGCCCAAAAATGCGAGTTGTGACACCACTAAACTTTTTACGCAGTCTAAGTTTATACTGACAATATTTTTTCTATACTGTCGGTATTTTTTTCATACAATACATGAGGTCTCATAACCTCCAATACTTGTCCACATCCATCACATAATGAAATTTCAATATTATCTAACTTTATACAGTCTAAATTTATACTAATAGTATTTTTCTTATACAGTATGTGTATTCTCTATACTATTATAGCATTCCTTATTCATACATATTCTTCAAACAATATTATTTCTATGTTGCTTCAACTTAAACAGTCTAAAATCTATACTGCTTAACTTTAAATAGTCTAATTCCTACACTATATTACTTTTACAGTGTAATTTTTATACTATATAACTTTATCAGTGTACTTCCTTACACTACATTATTCTAATACGATATAATTTTTTGTATTATTATACAGTAGTTTTCTCTTTAAATTGTATTTTTGTCATACATAATCCTTAAATTACTGCATTCTTAATGTACTCAAAATGCTCGGGTGTTACACGCCACCTGTAACATTGCTATATAAAAGTTAATTTACTTAATATAAATGATAATAACTCGTAAAATATCATGTTCTAATGTCTAATTAAAGCAAATATCTATGGGCAAAAATGGCAGGCGTTACATCAAGAGTGAGCTTTGAGTCTATAATGGAGTGTTAATGTACTCAAAATGCTCGGATGTTACACGTCACCTACGACATTGCTATATAAAAGTTAATTTACTTAATATAAATAATAATAACTCGTAAAATATCATGTTCTAATGTCTAATTAAAGCAAATATCCATGGGCGAAAATGGCAGGCGTTACATCAAGAGTGCGGCTTTGAGTCTATAATGGAGTGACACTGAAATTAATAATCAAAAGAAAAATTAATCAGGGATTGATTTATGTATTTTTATTGGAGTTTGATAAAAAAATATATATATCCATCGTAGGATAGAATTACCATTAGTAAGATAGAATTATACGCAAGTCGGGTCATCGAGCCTAATGGGATTCATGGGCCATAGTTTGGGTTAGACTAATAGTAAGCAGCAGGCCTACTAGAGGTTGGCGCCACATCTGTATGTTTTCTAGAGAATTAATTGTTTAATTAATTCTAGAAAATAATTATTCATATTGGTGATTATGAATTTAGATGATTAATTATTAAATTTAATATTTGAATAATTAATTTCAATCCTAGTTGTATTTGAAAAAAGAAGAATTGTTTACAAATATTTAAATTAGATAATTATTTTAAATGATAGAATTCTAATTTAAATTGGAATTGTTTGAATTTGAATTATCTTGGATGGTACTTATAATCCTAGTATCCCTACAACGTGATTGGTCAAATTTTTGTACAGATAATCCCTACAGGTGGCGCCGATCTTTAAAGAAGCAAGGAGGATATTTTCTTCCAATTTCTTGATATACTTTAACTCCTCCTACTACTTCTATAAATAGAGGCCTAGGGTCCTTACTTATTCTCACTGCTTAAGTGCAAATTAGAGAATTGAGTTCTGATTACTCATCTTTGGTAATCATAGTTCCTTGACACTTGAGTGGTTGGAAGAAGTGTCATTATGATAGAGATTTGTTGAGTTTGTGCCCTCACACACAATGACCTAAAGGAAGGGCATAGCTTTGAAGATTTGATGGTAGAGATCTTACTTGAAGATTTGTTCATAAGTGTTGTTTTTGGTCTATTTATGTTTTAGATCTAATTTATTGTTTATAGTAACATGAATTAGATACTTGGTGATTAGAACAAAATTTTAAAATTTTGTTGTGTCACTGAACCAATTTTTCTATTAGTTGATATTAGAGATAACGCATGATTATGTTATAGATATAAAATCTGTTATCTAATTTTTTTTATACATTGAATTGATATTTTCAAAAGATAACGCATGATTATGTTATAGATATAAAATCTGTTATCTAATTTTTTTTTATACATTGAATTGATATTTTCAAAAGATAACACTGTAGAGTTTTTACATGTGAATTAATATGTATAGGGATTATTAATTATTTGTTATCATATGAAC
>CAMOHE010052600.1:0-20278 GCA_946598075.1 Artocarpus hirsutus | reverse complement strand
ATATGTTTATTTTTATGTTTTTATCTCTGAGTTTGTTTATTGTTTCCATACCTTGAAGTTTTGGAACTTGTTTTAAAAACTAATTTCAAATATTTTTTTTTAAGTTCGGCCTGCCGACCATTACTGGTCGGACTGTCGAATTTATTGCTCTCAAAATTTCATTTTGTAAAGCCTCGGGCGGCCTGTCGATGGTTGACTTTCAGCCTACCGGTCGAGTTCGGCCTACCGAAATCCAAAGTTCGGCCTGCCGAACTGTGTTCAAAGAATTTTATTAATGTCTTCAAAGGTTAATTTAGTTTTCAATGATATTAGCAAACTATTTACAGGATGTTTATGGAAAAGCGAATTGTTATAATTAAGTAATTTATAATTTCTCGTGAATTGTTAAAAAAAAATGTATGTATGGATCCTGAGTATGCTTTTCCAAACTATGATTTCAAATACATGTTATAATTTATAATAGTTTTACTTCAATTAATGGTTAAATGAATGAATGTAACGATATCTGTAACGTCCGTAAAAAGGGGGCGTTACATCGATGTTGCTGGTATATAATTGTGTGAGCCAGTTTTGCACCTCTAGAGGCAACTGGGCATGTCCAGACTATGAATCAGAGGATGTAGAACTAGAACCCGACTCCCTCTGACTAAGTCAAGGTCTCATTTTGGTTCGGTGACCCCTACCCATCGCCAACACATTTGTTATTGAAACTCGTATGCACATACGATTCTTTTTTATTGCATATTATGATATTAATTAATAGTACACGTGCCACCAAATTCTTGAATATAACTAGAAAAGTGCTATTCCATTTTTTATATTTTTAATATCTTTTTTATTTTCACCTCAAATTTTATACAATTTTAATAATTAAATAATTATTATTAATTTCTAATTTCTAATTATTATTTTTATTTTAGCTTTTGAATAAATTAGTAATTATTAACATTATTACTAAACTTGGTTTTGTAATTTTAATTAACATTATTAATTTTAAATCATTATAAAATCACCACTTAATTAGTTAAGATTTTTTTTCACATTATTAACAATTTAATAATTAAATTAATATTTAACTATAATTATTATTAATTCTATACTTAATAATTAATATTAATTATTTACTATTAATTTTTAATTTCTAACCATGAATATTTTTTAAGTTTAAAAAAATTTATCATTATTAATTTACCACTTAACTAATTAATTTTTACTTAAGAAATGTTAACTATTATTTGTTTCAATAAACATTATTAATTGTATTCTTATTACTATTAATTATCAATTTCTAATTATTATTGTTTCATTAACATTTAAATAAACTGATAATTAATAACTAACTACTTTACTAATTACTAATATTATTTAATTATTACTTAATAAATGTTAAATATTATTATTTATAATATTTAATCAGTTTCTTATTAATCAATAGAATTTTACTATAAATTATTATTTATTAATTATTAACTTCTAATTATAATAATTATCATCAAACAATTTCACATATTCACATGTTACAATAACCACATATTCAACAATTTCACATATTCACAATTTCACAATTAAACAATATCACAATTTCACATCTTCACATATCCACAATTTCAATTACTACACATATTCACACTTTCAATTACTCATATATTGACATATTTCATTACACAATTTCACATATTATAGAAATTCACATACTTCCTTACGCAATTTCACATATTACACGTATTCGCATATTCCATGACACAATTTCACATATTGACATAATTTCACATATTACACAAATTCACATAATACTTTAAACAATATGACATAACTCATGAAAACTAAACATACCAAAAAAATTTAACAAAACACAATTAAAAAAACTTACATTTGCACACCATAAAAATAGAGTGTGTGTAGGAGTGGGTCTCAAAGGCAAGGACGGTGGCAGCGGCAACAATCAAAAAACAGAGAAAAAATTAGGGGCAGGGAGAAAAGAGAGAGAGAGAGAAAAGGGAAAGGGGCTATAGCTGGGAAAATCAGCGATGTCAGAAGTGACATGGAACTACTAAACTGAGAAAAAAAGGGAAAGGGTGGTCAAGGAGAAAAATGGGAGGGGGGGGCTGGCTGAGATTAGGGAGGACTGGGCTAGAGAGAGAAAGATAAGATCGAGAGAGGATAGAGAAAAAAATAGTGAATTAGGAAGAAGATGGCCTCTGGTTTGAAATAATCAAGACCATTTATCAATGACCAAATCAAAAAATTGTCACTAAAACTCGTCCAACGATGTCGTTTAATTAAACCATAATAAAATAAATAGTTGGCAACAACAATGTCTTTTAGCGATGGCTCATGTCGTCGCTAAAAAGTCCCTAAAAATCTAAAAGCCACTCTATTAAACTGCCAAAAAAATTTAATGAAAATTGAATTTTGGGATCTTTAGTGATGACATATCGTCACTAAAAAGTCTAGTTGTTATAGTTGATTCAGAGGCTTTTAACAACGACATGTTGTCACTAAAAGCCATGTCCTCTGACACATTTCTAGTGCAAACATTTTGGTGTTTTGCGTCAAACTTTTAGGGACGACATATTGTCAGTAAAAGTCCTTTTGGTGACTATACTAAGGCATGCTCCATAAGTTTTTAGGACTTTTACCAATAAAATATCGTCGTAAAAAGTGGGTCCCACTTTAAAAAAATGAAAATTTCTACTAAAATCATATGAAGGCACATCATCGCTAAAGGGTGACTTTTAGCAATGACATTTTTTATTGTTGTAGTGTTCGTTAATTCAAGATGTCACCCTTTGGTGCATCAAATGGCATAAGTCAACAATTTAGGCCCATTAATTCATTTTAGAATTAAGATGTAGCACATATAATTATCTAAAGTGAATTAATTTATTCAAATAGAATTATTAATTATATCAATCAATTTTTAGTCCTGATCTAAAATAATGTCATCAATAACAAGATATCAATGTCTCTATTCATGAAATCCTACGTTGAGGACTAAGACAAGTCATCTTCCATCAGGAATGTAGACAACATAACAATTTTAACATGAATAAAGTGCCCAACTTTATTCATTCGATTGCAGACCTTTTATATGTAGACCATCATCTTAAGATTCAAGTCTTCTGCTTAATCTTCCATCATATGCATGATCTTGAAAGGTTTAGAATGATAATCTCAAACTTTTGAGAACCGTCGTCTAATGTTCTTGAATAATAGGTTGGATTTTTCCCACTCATTCCTTTTCCTAAAAATTTTGAATTTTTCCATCCCTTACATAAATTTCGAATACTTTTTTCCATTCTACTTTATTTAACTTATAAACTCTAAAGTTTTTTTATCTTTCTCTTTCTCGCCTCCTAACTCTCTCTATAATTCTATCTCCCAACACTTAACAATTTTCTCCAAATTCTCTCTTTTATCTCTTCTAAACTCTTTACTTCCTTAATCACTACCACCAAGATCTCATACCATGTCCTTTAATCATTGACCACTATGACTCTCCATCATAACCGTCACCATCACCATTGCCATCGTCGGTGTTGCTACCACCAGCCCATTGAGCACCAAAATTTAGACACGTTTCTTTCTATAAATTTAAGTTGTTTTGCTTGGATTTATAGTTTTTCTTTTTATTTGATTAAATATTTTTTGTTATTAGATTTTGTAGAGAAATTTTGTTTGTGGTTTTGGAAATAAATATATATGTTATATTCATATTGATTGCATATGACAAGAAGAATTTGTAACATATGCCTTTGAAAATTTCTATGTGCATATTAATGATATATGAATTAAATTTATTAAAGAAGATGATGTGATTTTGTGAATAATAATTTGAAAAAATTGTTCTTTGAGAAGAGATTTAAAGGTACAGATAACTGTTTCTGCACACAAAAAAAAAAAAAATCTAATGTGCATTCATGCGTATATTAGACGATGGTTTTCTTTAAAAATTGTCATCTAATGTAAATAAATTGTGCCTATGTAGATTTTAGACGATGATTAAAAACCATGATGTAAAGAAGACTACATATTACAACACTAGATAAAAACGTTTATAACCATTGTCTTATCGTTAGACGATGGTTTTTAACTGTCGTCTAATAATCAGTTTGAATGACGTCTACCACGACTGTTTCTCAAAAACTATCGTGATAAGGGTAAAAAATGCGACGAGTTACGCCTGTGAAGATGAAAATCGTCGTGGTATGAATGGCGTTTACCACGACAATTTTTTAAAAATTGTTGTGGTAAGCTAAACATACCATGACGGTTTTTTAGAAAACCTTTGTGGTAGATTATTGGCATACTATGACGATTTTTTTTAAAAACCATCGTGGTGTCTCACTTAAAACCTCACCTTGACAATCAGAAACTCACCTCTCAAATGCGAACATAGACCCCTCTGAAACTGCTAGCACTGTCCATCTCTGCCTCCACACTCCTTAATCTCATTCCAAAATGTAAGTTTTTATTAGAAATTGATAAATTGTTGTTGATTTTGTTGTTTAATTAATCCAAAATTGATAAATTATTGTTGATTTTGTTGTTTATTCCGTGATTATTGCATTGTGGATCATGGCTATGATTTATTTGTTTTATAATGGGTATGTGTAATTTGTTTTATGATGGGTGAATGTTTTTGTTTTATGATTAGAATATATATGGTAGGTATGTATATAATATGTGAATTTAATTTTAATTGAATATTTGCTATTTATTATTTCGATTTAGGACTTGCAAAATGGATAGGAAATGGATATGGGATTTTTGATTGTCTAGAGAATATGTGAATGGTGTGGAAGAGTTCTTGGATTTTGCGAAAAGTCATGCCAATGGTGATAAAATTTAGTGTCCTTGTGTTCAATGTGGAAACCATAGATTGCATCCAATTCCAATTGTTAGAGGACATTTATTTCTATTTCAAAATGGAATTATAAGTAGTTATCAAATGTGACATTTTCATGGCTAGTCTAATTTCAATCCAACTTTAATAAGTAAAGGAAGCTATTGTGGAGGATAATATGGATGATCACAACAATATGGTTGACATGGTCAATGATTTGGAAGAATAATTCATGCACCATCCAGATTTATTAGAGACAATAATGAATGATGCCGAGACACCCGTGTATGAGGAGTGTGTAACACCTGTTGATTTTCATGTAACGAAATATGTCAAATAAGTAACAACGTTAAGAAATTTCTTAATTGATATGTGTTATGATTTATGATGTAATGGTACTAACCATTTATTTTAAGTGTTAAGACAGGTGACGGTCTCGTGGAATCGATATGCTCAAAGTGTTCATGTTATTACTATTGCATGTTTAGTTATAATTTTTGTGATAATTAATGTTTTGATGAATTTTAGTATGTTAAGACAGATCGGCAGACCGAACCTTCAAGTTTAGTAGGCCGAAATGATCCTCATGGAACGGTAGGCCGATGAATAGAATCGACAGGCCAGACCCCAAACCTTCGATAGGCCGAACAGAGAGATCGACAGGTCGAAGACTATTGATGAGTAATCAGTAGAAATCACCCAAATTTGTCACGATGATGATTCGATGTGATTGGATAATAATTGTTAATTGATGGATAATGATTGTTAATTGATTGGCACATTTTGGGCTTAATTTCCTCATTTTAGGAAATGAAGCATTTGACTTTTGATTGATTGGATTTAATTGATATGGTTTCCCATTTTGAAGAGGTGAAATATGGTAAGTCAGACAAAATTTGTTGACTTCCCCTTTTTGCTCCCCATCTCCCACATGTATTGACCCCAATCTTAGTCAGAAAATTCTAATATTGAGGGGGGAGACTATCCTTTCTTTACCCCATTCTCATTTCTTTCACGTAAATGATTCTTTTCTATCACATTCCTCTCTCTAAATTCTCTCAAACACTTTCTCTCTTCTCCACATTTTCTTCCCTCCTCCCGTAAATTTTTGTTACAAATAATTAATAAAACATTATTCTCTTGGGAGAATTCAAAGGGAATTCGAAGAAAATCGTTTTGAGGTAAGGGTTCATTTTTTTCGGTATTCCTACTCCTTAATTCGACTGCTATATCTTAGACCAGGAATTTTGATTTGCTCTAAAATTTTAATATGTTATTCATCCATGTGTTACGCAATGTCTTTCTAAATTTCAGGTTAATTGGATTTTTCTATGAAAAGTTATGAATTTTTTTCTCTCTGTCACTCACAGTAAATTATTGCTAATCGATTGTATTGGTTCATTATGCAAATGAATGTTATTTTTCACAAAATTTGGCAAATATGTTCATGTATATGTTAATTTATAAATTGGAAAGTCTCATGATAATATAATGTATATTTTATGTGTTATGGAATTTTTATTGAAGCTAGGTTTTTTAGACTGTTTTATCGCTGAATTGTTGAACTTTTATTGTGTGATGTTTTTGTATGACTAAATAATTTTATTTGGTGATAAGAATTTTTGTGCTACTGTAATTATTTGTTAATATGTTGTCATATGAATTTTGAAGTCTAAATAAATTTATTTTAATTGTTTGAGAATAATTATCGCATGAATTCACTGCACACATTGTTTATAGTTGTCTTTGTTTCTGAATTCAAACATTAAATTTTGGATAGTATGGAATTTGTTTAAAGGTGATTTTTGGATATAATGAAGTTCTTAGTGTCTATTATATTTAGTATTTTTATGAAACTATTTTGAGATGTAAATAATTTATTGTGTAAATGTTAGTAGGGACTGCTCACTGAATTGTATTGCTGGCAGTTTTTGTTTTGTAAGTTATATGGCTTATTTAATTTGTCAAATGAAATTCTTATGATCAATGAAAAATTCATGGTAATATGTTTATGTTTTATCTTTATTCTTACCAAATTTGGTACCTAAATTGTGTGTGAATGTAAAGTTATTAAATTATAAATTCATGAAGGTTAGGAAATATATTTATGTTGATAGTTTTATTCTAACGATTATGGTTAGTAAAACATAATATGAATTATGATTGCAAGAGATGGATGTATATGTGATGTTATATGAATGAATGTCATGTTGTGGTGATTAATTCATTGAAAATTAATAAATGTTAATTGCCATTTTTATGAATGTATGACATGAACACAATGTGAAGTGAGCACATCGAGACCGCGGCCTCGTCACCTACAAAATTAAGGCTAAGTAAGCTTATTAAGGTAAGTACATTCTCACCTGCAACATGATGTAGATTTGTGAAAGTATGAAATTATGTTTATGATGATGAGTTTATGAAAATTTTGAAATCTACGTTCATGATCGTTTATGATGATGAGTTTATGAAAAGTTTGAAATCTACGTTCATGATGGTTTTATGATGATTTCTCATGATGATTTTACATGAAGTATTATTATGAAGTTTTTAAGGTATGAAAGTTTATACATGTTTTAATGATAATGTTTTTCAAAGCATGAAAGTATAAATATGTATATATGTATCACCTAAATAAGTGTTGTATGCCTAATGATAGGTTAAGTTATGATATGAAATGATATGATATCATGTTTGGTTTGGGATTAGCTACCCTTCTCCTCTCATGACGGAGCGCCTATGATGATGATATTTATGGTGTAACACTTGGGCCCTTAAGATAAAATGAATAAAGTTTTAATATGACAATGTAAAGAAAGATATGTTCCCTATGAAAATGTGCCTAGTGCACTATTATGATGATGATGATGATGTTTATAAAATGTTTTAAGTTGTGAGATTTACAAATGTACTTACTAAGCATTAGCTTAATCAAGTTTTACATCATCTTGTAGATAAAGGTATGAGAGTTATGGAATAGGTGGAGGACACTGACGGGCATGTGAGCTAGGGATGATGATTGCAAAAGGAAAAACACCAAGGAAGAAGTTCCCTTTTAAAATTTTTGAACTATGTTTTATAATTTTTAGAGCATGTTTATTTGGACTTTTAAGATTTAAACTATGATATTTTAATTTTATAGTTTTACCATTTATCCTTCACCTTTGAACAAAATTTTTTTTTTTTTACAATTCGGCCTGCCGACCATTACTGGTCAGACTGCCGATGTAGGGATCAGCCTGCCGATTACCCTGTATCAGCCTGCCGATCTAGCGAATTTTAAAACCCTATTTTACAAAGCCTCGGGCGGCCTGTCGATGGATGACCATCGAACTGCTGGACAAGTTCAGCTTGTCGAAGTGTGAAGTTTGGCCTACCGAACTGTACAAGCAAATTTTAATGTTTTGATCTTTTATGGAATTAATGTTTGGTATGATAAACTATTTAAAGAATATTCATATATGAGTAATATATTAAATATAATTGTATAAAAAAAGTGTATATATGGATCCTGGGTATGTTTTCCAATTTATGTTTTCAAATTATGTTTTCTAATGCATGTTTTTTTTTTAAATAAGTTGTTTTACTTCAACTAAATTAATGGTTGAATGAATAAATGCAACGTTATTTGTGACGTCCATAAAAGGTGCATTACAGGCTTTGGTATCAGAGCGTTTTCTGTTTTCTATTCATATCATCACACGTCAGTCCAAGTCGTCCAAGTAAGTATGTTTTAAGGTTTAATGATAAAATGCAAGTATGATGATAAGAATAAGGTTTAGAAGTTTAATGACAATTCCCTAGTAGTGAAAACCTGTCTCATAAAATATAAGATTGTTCATAAAATCCTAACTCTTTTAGGAAATCAATTATGGATGGCCACAGAAGAATGCAAACCCGTACCCAGACCAATGAGATGTTGACGACGATGATTGCTGAGTTGCAAAGGCAACTAGAGGAGCAAAGAAAAGAGATTGCTGAATTAAGGGCCAATGGCCACAACGACAAACGATGAGGCAATGACGTGCCTCCTCCTCCTCCTCCTCCCCAACCACAAGTCAACGAAGTTTCGGCTCCTACAGCTGAACCCAGAGCGGCCTATCAGGAACCCTTATTAGTCAGATGGAAGAGGATTAAGCAGGCAGACTTCGATGGTTCTAAGGATCCATTGGTTGCACAAGGATGGTTAAAGACAATTGAAGCCACTTTGAGACTCATGGGCTTCACGGACAACGAGAAGGTACTTTGTGCATCAACTACCTCACCATGGAGGCCAGGATTTGGTGGGATGGCATTAAACAGAGTAGGAATGTTGATGAAATGACCTGGGCCAACTTCGTTCATGAGTTTAATACAAATTTCTTCCACATGAACATTACCAGGAAGCACTACGACAAGTTCGAGAACCTACGCCAGGGAGACATGTTGGTAATGGATGTGGTGGCAAAGTTTGATCAGCTAGCTCATCTTTGCCCAAGGATGGTTAATGATGAAAGTGAAAGGGTCAGAAAATTGATTAGAGTCCTTAGGCCAGAGATTGTAGCAAATGTTGATTGGACCAATCCTCCTAGAAATCAGGAACAGGTTGTTTTAAGGGCCCAACATGCTGAGTTCTATTTGTCAAAGCTGAGAAGGAATCAACCTCAGTCCAGTCAGCCAACAAGCCATGTAAACAACCAGAACCGCCCTCCACATCAAAACAACAACAACAGTAATAGCAACAACAATAGCCAACATTAGAGGAACAACAAGAGGAATGGCAACTCTCAGAACTATCAGGGTCAAGGCAACAAGAGATATAATGGCAGCCAACCCAACAACAACAGGCAGTTTCAACCATGCACCAAATATGGAAGGAATCATCTTGGAGAATGTCGTCAAGGAACTAATCGGTGTTTTATCTATGGACGAGAAGGTTATTTTGCCAAGAACTATCCGAACTAGATGAATGCTCAGGCCCCACAGAGAACTCCTCAAGCCCAGCTCCATCAAATGCAAGCCTCCTATGAAGAGCCACTGATTAGTCAAGGAAGACTTGAAGCTCCACCTACTAATGCCCGCATTTATGCCATGACAAAAGAATAGGTGGCTGCTAAAGTCTCAAATGTGGTCACAGGTTAGATAACAAGCCTATCTACTAATGTTTATGTTCTCTTTTATATAGGTGCCACACATTCTTTTGTATCTTCATCTTTTGCTAAGAAGTTAGGGCTTTGTTTAGAGCATATGAGACAGGGATTCACTACTACACTATCCTCCGGGGAAGTGATGATGTCTACGTGTTGTTTGCGTATAATACCCTTATGGATTTCTGAAAGGAAACTTTTCACCAACCTCATTGTGATCGACATGTATAATTATGACATTATCCTCGGGTTGGATTTTCTGAACAAGTACAATGCTTCCATTGAATGTCGAAAACAAAAAGTACTTTTCCAACCAGAAGGTGAATAGAAGTTCGTGTATGTGGACGAGTCTAGAAAGAAACCCAGTATTTTCTTGTCAGCCATGAAAGCAAGGAAGTTGTTAGCTAGTGGCTGCATGGGTTATTTGGCCAACATAGTAGATAAAATTCATGAAGAAAAGACAAGAATTAAAGATGTGGCAGTGGTACGTGAATTTTCAGAAGTGTTTCTAGATGATCTGTCAAGCCTACCTCCTGATAGAGAAGTTGAATTTGAGGTCGAGCTTACGCCAGGCACCGACCCAATTTCAAAGGCACCTTATAGAATGGCCCCAGTAGAGTTAAAGGAGCTTCATTCGCAACTAAAAGAACTTCTCGACAAAGGTTTCATCAGGCCAAGTCACTCACCATGGGGAGCTCCAATCTTGTTTGTTAAGAAGAAGGATGGCACTATGAGACTCTATATCGACTATAGAGAGTTGAACAAGGTAACAATCAAGAACAAGTACTCGTTGCCTCGAATTGATGACTTGTTTGATCAGCTTAAGGGTGCATCTATGTTCTCAAAGATTGATCTACGGTTGGGATATCACCAGTTGAGGATTAAAGAAGGAGACATTCCTAAGACAGCCTTTAGATCAAGGTATGCTCACTATGAATTTATGGTTATGCCTTTCGGTCTAACAAATGCACCTGCAACCTTTATGGACTTGATGAATTGGGTATTCAAGGACTTCCTCGATAAATTTGTTGTTGTGTTTATCGATGATATTCTTGTTTATTCAAAGAATCGGGAGGAACACAAGGAGCATTTGAAAGTTGTGCTGGAGACATTAAGGAGACATAAGTTATACGTGAAATTCTCCAAGTGTGAATTCTAGCTCGATAGAGTGTCTTTCATGGGGCATGTAATATCGAAAGAAGGAATCATGGTAGACCCTGCTAAAGTAAAGGCTGTTCTCAACTAGAAACAATCGACAAATGCAAGTGAGATCAGAAGCCTCTTGGGCCTAGCCGGTTATTACCGGAGATTCGTGGAAGACTTCTCCAAAATTTCAGCACCACTCACAAGTCTAACTTGCAAGGGAAAGAAGTTTGAATGGACAGAAGCTTGTGAGAAGAGTTTCCAAGAGCTAAAGAAGAGGCTAACGACAGCTCCAATATTGGCTATTCTGGAAGAAAACGACAGGTTTGTGATTTACAGCGATGCATCTAAGATGGACCTTGATGCTGTTTTAATGCAAAATGACAGAGTGATTGCCTACGCATTGAGACAACTAAAGGACTATGAAAAGAACTATCCTACTCATGACCTCGAGTTAGCAACAGTTGTTTTGCATTGAAAATATGGAGGCATTATTTGTATGGGGTCCAATGCAAGATCTTCACCAATCATCAAAGTTTAAAGTACTTCTTCACTTAGAAGGACTTGAACATGAGATAGTGGAGATTGCTAGAATTGGTGAAGGATTATGATTGTGAAATCCTTTATCACCTTGGAAAAGCAAATCAAGTGGCTGATGCTTTAAGCAGGAAGTCAACGGCTACGCTAATGTCAATGCAAGGTATGTCTTAGCCTTTAAGAAAGGAAATTCTAGACTTTGGCTTGGAACTTGTCACAGGCCAGTTATCTACACTAACACTTGCTCCAACACTGCATGACGAGATTCGAAGCAAACAAGATGAGGATGTAAGCGTTGCAAGGATTAAGCAAGAATTGAAAGAAGGCAAATGTGAAGAGTTTTGAATTGCTGATGATGGAACTTTGTACCTCAAAGACCGTATATGTGTTCCCAATGTTGATGGTTTAAAGGAAAAAATTTTGGCAAAAATTCATAACACTTCTTGTTCAATTCATCTAGGTGCAACCAAGATGTATAATGATCTAAGGGGTAACTTCTGGTGGTTTGGAATGAAATGTGATGTCGCTATGTATGTAAAGAAATGTTTGACATGCCAGCAAGTAAAAGCTGAACACTAGAGACCTGGCAGTGATTTACAGTCAATCCAGATACCAGAATTAAAATGGGAGGATATAGCAATAGATTTCATTACCGGTTTGCCTAGGACTATGAATGGATATGATGCTATTTGGGTCATTGTGGATCGGCTGACGAAGACGACGCATTTCATTCCTATCAAAATCACTTATTCTATGGAACGATTAGCGAAACTCTATGTCAAGGAGATTGTATGACTTCATAGAATTCCTAAGTCTATCATCTCAAACCGTGATGGCAGGTTTACATCCAAGTTTTGGAAAAGTGTACAGACTGCAATGGGGACCAATTTACATTTTAGTACAGCTTTTCATCCTTAGACAGACGGCCAAACAGAGAGGACTTAGAAGATATGCTTTAGGCTTGTACTCTCGACTTCAAGACCAACTGGTGTAGAATGTTACCGTTAGTGGAGTTTGCTTACAACAACAGCTACCAGGCGACAATTGGAATGGCACCTTATGAGGCCCTATATGGACGAAAATGTAGGTCGCCTATACGTTGGCATGAAACTGGTGAAAGGAAGTTAATAGAAAGCGCTGACAATGAAAAAACTGATTTTGTTAATGAAACCTCTGAGATGATAAAGTTAATAAGGAAGAGAATAAATACCGCTCAAAGCCGTCAGAAGAGTAATGCTGATAAAAGAAGAAGACCCTTAGAATTCGCTGTAGGTTCTTGAAAGTTTTACCGATGAAAGGTGTTATGAGATTTGGAAAGAAAGGCAAGTTGAATCCGAGATTCATCGGACCTTACGAAATAGTGAAGCTGATAGGTAAAGTAGCGTATCAGCTGCGATTGCCATCAGAGATGTCAACAATGCACGATGTATTTCACATTTTGATGCTCAAGAAATATGTTCCAGACCCTACGCATGTGATTGAGCCACAAGTGATCGAGATACAAGATGACTTAAGTTATGGAGAAAAGCCAGTCGAGATACTTGATTGCAAAACCAAGACCTTGAGGAATAAAGAAATTCCATTGGTCAGGGTGCTATGGCGAAATCACCAAGTAGAAGAAGCCACATGGGAACGTAAAGATGACATGAGAACTAAGTATCCGCAACTGTTCTAAGTTTCGAGGACAAAACTCTTACAAGGTGGGGAGAATTGAAACACCCGCTGATTTTTATGTAACAAAATATGTCAAATGAGTAATGACGTTAAGAAATTTCTTAATTGATATGTGTTATGATTTATGATATAATGGTACTAACCATTTATTTTAAGTGTTATGACAGGTGACGGTCACGTGAAATCGATATGCTCAAAGTGTTCATGTTATTAATGTTGCATGTTTAGTTATAATTTTTGTGATAATTAATGCTTTGATGAATTTTAGTATGTTAAGGCAGATCGGCAGGCCGAACTTCAAGTTTGGCAGGCCAAAATGATCCTCATGTGACGGCAAGCTGATGAATAGAATCGGCAGGCCGAACCTTAAACCTTCGGCAGGCCGAATAGAGAGATCAGTAGGCCGAAGACTACTGACGAGCAATTAGCAAAAATCACCCAAATTTGTGACGATGATGATTGGATGTCATTGGATAATGATTGTTAATTGATTGGCACATTTTTGGCTTAATTTCCTCATTTTAGGAAATGAAGCATTTGACTTTTGATTGATTGGATTTAATTGATATGGTTTCCCATTTTGAAGAGGTGAAATATGGTAAGTCAGACAAAATTTGTTGACTTTCCCTTATTGTTTCCCATCTCCCACATGTATTGACCCTAATCTTAGTCAGAAAATTCTGATATTGAGGGGGGAGACTATACTTTCTTTACCACATTCTCATTTCTTTCACGTAAACGATTCTTTTCTATCGCATTCCTTTATCTAAATTCTCTCAAACACTTTCTCTCTTCTCCACACTTTCTTCTCTCCTCCCTTAAATTTTTGTTACAAATAATTGAATAAAACATTATTCTCTTGGGCGAATTCAAAGGGAATTTGAAGAAAATCGTTTTGAGGTAAGGGTTCATTTTTTTTCGATATTCCTTCTCCTTAATTTGACTGCTATATCTTAGCCCAGGAATTTCTATTTGCTCTAAAATTCTAATATGTTATTCATGCATGTGTTACGTAATGTTCCTCTGAATTTCAAGTTAATTGGATTTTTCTATGAAAAGTTATGAATTTTCTTCTCTCTGTCACTCACAGTAAATTATTACTGATCGGTTGTATTGCACAAAAATGTGGGTTTTGTTCATTATGTAAACAAATGCTATTTTTCACTAAATTTGGCAAATATGTTCATGTATATGTCAATTTATAAATTGGAAAGTCTCATGATAATATAATGTATATTTTATGTGTTATGGAATTTTTATTGAAGCTAGGTTTTTTAGACTGTTTTATCGCTGAATTGTTAAACTTTTATTGTGTGATGTTTTTGTATGAGTAAATAATTTTATTTGGTGATGAGAATTTTTGTGCTATTGTACTTATTTGTTAATATGTTGTCATATGAATTTTGAAGTCTAAATAAATTTATTTTAATTGTTTGAGAATAATTATCACATGAATTCACTGCACACATTGTTTATAGTTGTCTTTGTTTCTAAATTCAAACATTAAATTTTGGATGGTATGGAATTTATTTAAAGGCGATTTTTGGATAATGAAGTTATTAGTGTTCATTATATGTAGTATTTTTATAGAACTATTTTGAGATGTAAATAATTTATTATGTAAATGTTAGTAGGGACTACTCACTGAATTGTGTTGTTGGCAGTTTTTGTTTTGTAAGTTATGTGGCTTATTTAATTTGTCAAATGAAATTCTTATGATCAATGAAAAATTCATGGTAATATGTTTATGTGTTATCTTTATTCCTGCCAAATTTGGTACTCAAATTGTGTGTGAATGTAAAGTTATTAAATTATAAATTCATGAAGGTCAGGAAATATATTTATGTTGATAGTTTTGTTCTAATGATTTATGGTTAGTAAAACATAATATGAATTATGATTGCAAAAGATGAATGTATGTGTGATGTTATATGAATGGATGTTATGTTGTGGTGATTAATTCATTGAAAATAAATGTTAATTGTCATTTTTATGAATGTATGACATGAACACAATGTGAAGTGAGCATATCGAGACCGAGGCATCGTCACCTACAAAATTAAGGTTAAGTAAGCTTATTAAGGTAAGTACATTCTTACCTGCAACATGATATGGATTGCAAAAGTATGCAATTATGTTTATGATAATGAGTTTATGAAAAGTTTGAAATCTACGTTCATGATGGTTTTATGATGATTTCTCATGATGATTTTACATGAAGTATTATTATGAAGTTTTTAAGGTATGAAAGTTTATACATGTTTTGATGATAATGTTTTTCAAAGCATGAAAGTATAAATATGTATATATGTATCACCTAAATAAGTATTGCACTCCCAATGATATGTTAAGTTATGGCATGAAATGATATGATGTCATGTTTGGTTTGGGATTAGCTACCTCTCTCCTCTCATGACGGCGCACCTATGATGATGATGTTTATGGTGCAACACTTAGGCCCTTAAGATAAAATGAATAAAGTTTTAATATGGACAATGTAAAGGACGATATGTTCCTTATGAAAATGTGCCTAGTGCACTATTATGATGATGATGATGATGATGACGTTCATAAAATGTTTTAAGTTGTGAGATTTACAAATGTACTTACTAAGCATTAGCATAATCAAGTTTTACATCATGTTGCAGATAAAGTAAGAGAGTTATGGAATAGGTGGAGGACACTAACGAGCGTGTGAGCTAAGGACGAGGATTGCAAACGAAAAAAGGCCAAGGAAGAAGTTCCCCTTTTAAAATTTTTGAACTATGTTTTTATAATTTTTAGAGCATGTTTATTTGGACTTTTAAGATTTACACTATGATATTTTAATTTTATAGTTTTACCATTTATCCTTCGCCTTTGAAACAACAAGATTGGCTTTAAAACAATTTTTTTTTTTTTTTACAATTCGACCTGCCGACCATTACTGGTCAGACTGTCGATGTAGGGATTGTCCTATCGATTACCCTGTACCAGCTTGCCGATCTAGCAAATTTTAAAATCCTCTTTTGCAAAGCCTTGGGCGGACTGTCGATGATGACCATCGGACTGTTGGACAAGTTTGGCCTGCCAAAGTATGAAGTTCGGCTGCCAAACTGTACAAGCAAATTTTAATGTTTTGATCTTTTATGGAATTAATGTTTGGTATGATAAACTATTTAAAGAATATTCATATATGAGTAATATATTAAATATTATTGTATAAAAAAAGTGTATACATAGATCCTGGGTATGTTTTCTAATTTATGTTTTCAAATTATGTTTTCTAATACATGTTTTTTTTTTAAATAAGTTGTTTTACTTCAATTAAATTAATGGTTGAATAAATGAATGTAACATTATCTATGACGTCCGTAAAGGAGGGTGTTACAGGGTGTACCAATTTCACCAATTGTCTGCTTTGGTTGTATTATGGAATTTGAAAGCATCGGGTGAGTGGTTAAATTCTAGTTTTACAAAGCTTTTGAAATTTTTAGAAAGGCTTCTACTAGAGGGTAATAAATTACCAATTAGTATATATGAGGCTAAGAAAACTAAGAGCACTTTGGGAATAGAGTATGAGAAAATTCATGCTTGTAAAAATGATTGTGTTCTTTACAAAAATGAGTATGAGGACGAGAATTATTGTCTGGTTTGTCAACAAGCAAGGTGGAAGAAAGGAAAGAAGCCAAAAGATGGTAAGAATGGAGTGCCAAAGAAAGTGTTATGATACATTCCACCGGTACCACGTTTGAGGTGCTTATTCAGAAACCCAGAACATGAAAAGAATTTTACATGGCATCATGATAAACGGGTCGATGAAGGTATGCTTAGGCACTTGATGGATTCACCACAATGGAAGACTTTTAAAGTCGATCATCCTGACTTTAGTGTGGATCCAAGAAATATACATTTCGGTTTGTCAACGGATGGAATGAATCCACATGGTAACATGAGTATTAGGCATAGTACTTGGCCCGTAAAACTTGTTAACTACAATCTCCCGCCAAAGATGTGTATAAAGCAGAAGTTCTTAATGTTGTCTTTATTGATTTTGGGTCCTCAACAACTAGGCAATGACATTGATGTATACTTAGCACCGTTAATCGATGACCTAAAAACCTTATAGGAAAATATAGTCGAAGTTAGAGATGCTTACCAAGAAGAGACGTTCTCACTCTATGCAATGTTGATATGGACAATTAACGACTTCCCCACATATGTTGATACTGGTTATTCAATGAAGAGTTCTATTGGTTGTCCTATTTGGATGACAGAAACGTCACACAAACGGTTAAAGAATGGTAAGAAAACGATTTTTCTTGGTCCTAGAAGATGGTTGTCAAGAGATCATCATTACCGTAAACAAAAGAAAGCCTTTGATGGCAACAACAAAGAAAGAGACCCTCCTCATCCTTTGATGGTTGAACAAATATTTGAAATAGTAAAGGATATAAGGTTGGTATTTAGGATGAGAAAGTAAGATAAAGACGAGCCGCTGATTGACGGACAATGGAAAAAAATCAATCTTTTTTGATCTTTCATACTGAAAGACACTTTTTTTTCGTCATTGCTTGGACATCATGCATGTTAAGAAAAACATATGTGAATCCATAGTCGGCACATTGCTTGACATTCTAGGCAAGACTAAGGATGGTGAAAAAGCTCAGTTGGTTCTCATAGAAATGGAGATTAGGCCTAATTTGTTTCCCGAGAAAAGAGGAAACCGCACTTACTTATCTTCGGTGAAGTACACATTATCAAGAGTGGAAAAGAGAAAGCTTTATGAATGGCTTGCTTCGTTGAAAGTGCCAAACAGATATTCTTCCAACTTTAAAAAGTTGCCGTTGATGAAGGATTTGAAACTTATTGGCATGAAAAAACACGATTTTCATGTTTTGATGTAACAATTACTACCACTTGCTTTGTAGGGAATTATAACAAAGGATATGAGATTTGCAATTACCAAGTTATGCTCATTCTTTAATTCAATATGCTCCAAGGTAATTGATCCACTTATGTTTGATTCACTATAATCAGAGTTAGTGCAAACCTTATGCATGCTTGAGAAGTATTTTCCACGGGCATTTTTTGACATCATGATTCATCTAACATTGCACTTAGTACATGAAGTTAAGTTATGTAGACCGATGTATTTGAGTTGGATGTACCCATTTGAAAGATATAAGAAGGTTTTGAAGGGCTATGCGAAGAACCAAAATAGGCCAACGGGATGTATTGTATAAAGTTACATAGCTGAGGAATCGGTTGAATTTTGCTCTAAGTACTTGTCCAATGCGGAAGCAATTGGGCGAAAGACTATAAACATTGAGGCTAGGGGACTATCTATTGGCAATCATTCCTCAGTAAATCGAGAGGAGTAGAAGCAAGCTTGTCTTTATGTCTTGCACAATGCTAATGAGGTATAGCCTTTCATTGAGGTGCACATAAACAAATTAAAAAAAGCAAACCCAAAAAGAGTAAGAGATGAGAAGTGGTTGCAAGAAGAAAACAACTAGACCTTTCGGTTGTGGATTAGAGCAGACACCTATGGCAAGTGCTCCACATCATAAGATGAAGGCATGTTATAAGACTTGAAGAACCTAGCTAGAGGACTGCCGTCACAAGGTATACATCATATTTCATAAATAGTTACACTTTCTACACTCATGAAAGAGATAAGAAGCATCCCATCCAAAATAGCAGTCTGATTCTCCATACTGAGGCTATGCATATTGCCTCCACCAAGGACAAGAATCTGGTATATGGAACCATGAACTACTTTAGTTTCATTGAAGATATTTAGGAACTTGATTATGGAGGATTGCACATAGCACTTTTTAGGTGCAAGTAGGCCAGACAATAACTATGTTAAGGACGATAATGACGGCATCATGGTGGTTGACTTTAGAAGATTGGGATACAAAAATGATCCCTTCATTATGGCATCACAAGCAATCCAAGTTTTTTACACTACGGATCCCCAAGACAGGAAATTGTCTCTAGTCGTCCCAATGAAGCCAAGAGTAGTTATTGATAGTGAAGAAGTGGCTGAGGATTGCATGAACATCCTTTCATTCATAAAGGATTGCCACCACTTAAAGAGGTAGATGATTTTGAAGATGGTATTTTGCACTTGCTTCGTGAACATGTGGAATGGATATGTATTGAGGAACCAATGCAAAAAAAAAAAAAAAAAGAGAAAAAAATGAGCATCTGTAAACCAATTTATGTTTATTTATTTTAATATATTTCTTTGTTTCATTTTACATCTTTTTTTAAGGGTTTGGGATATCTATTTATAGTTATATTTGTGATGAAAATAGCAAAAAGTAAACATTCTGGGCCATTCGATCCTTAACACACGGGTTGGTCACCCTAGGCAGAAGAGAAAAACATATGTAAGTGGTAATTTTGACCTTTTTTTAAGACGGTCTTCTTAAGAAACCATCATAAAAAAGGATATTCTACAGTGGTTTCTCTAGAAACCATCGTGAAAATTGTGTAACCCAAAGTACCTTACATGACAGTTTTCTTGAAAACTATCGTGTAATCTTACCTTACACGACGGTTTTTAAGGAAACCGTCATGTAAGGTCAGTTTAGGGCTTTAAATTTTTTGAAAATTGTGCGCCCCTAGCCATTTCAAACCATGATATCAATCTCTCTTTCTATCTAAAAGCTCTCTCTCTCTCAAGCTCCATCTCTTCCGCCGTCGCAAGCTCACCTCCACCATCGTTGCCTCCTACCAGTATGTCCTGCCCTCTCTCTCTCTCCTCTTCCCCTTCCCCCTTGCCTCCCCTCCTCCATTTCTCCCCCCTGCAATTTCCCCCTCCCCTCAGTCCCCTCCGGCCCCACCAGCCCCCTCCCCCTCCCCTTGCCCCCACCTGACCCCACCCCGCCCCCCTTCCACCCCACCCTTGCCCCCCCTCCACCCCCTACCATGCCCCCACCTCCACACCCCAAACCAC
>CAMOHE010052599.1:1576-12651 GCA_946598075.1 Artocarpus hirsutus | reverse complement strand
CTTCAACGGTGAACCTGCTGTAAGGATTAGGATCAAGCATACACTTCAGCAGATCTTTTGCTTCCTCAGTAACTCTTGGCCAAGGATCCCTCTCAAAGTCAATGCTGCCGCGGACAATTGCATGGGCAATGCCTTCCTCCGTTTCTGTACGGACAATTATCATACCAAGTTGTAATGTCCAGGGGGGCTATTCTCAAGCCACCCGAGCCCCACTTGTTCCAAAATGCATTTTTAAAAGTATTTTACTTAATTTACAGATCAGAAATTATTTTAAATATGATCTAGAATGTGTTTAATGTCAAGAAAATAATAAGACATTGTAACTATATACGGCACACTAAGGAACAATGAGTAGTATACTAGTGGGTTACGATAACGAATAAATGCTGATACGATTAGTCCACACCTAAGGTGTCTATCGTTCTAAGGAGCAAACCTATAGCGGAAGGGGATTTCGATGTTGGTGCAATCGCGTTAGATAACGAAATATGACTTTAGACCTTCCTCTTTTGGTAGCGTTGAATTTTTAAAGGATTTGGCCACATTGAGTATTCTTAAAAGTGTTTTAAAAAGGAAATGAATTGTGAAATTTGTGTAATTCTATTGAATAATGAACATGGTCATAATAAATAGAATAATGAATGTAAATATAATAACCTGGTAGTACGAGACCCCAATAATGAAATGAGTACTATGACATTGAGTACCGAACGGATTAAGTACCCCGTTTGGAATAAGATATTAGTGCATGATGCCACACATAGAGATTGGTCGTGCAGAGAGTGACCTTAGGGGTAGGTCTCGAAACCCAGATGGGCTATTCTGGTAGTGAATTAGTCGGCTTGCACATAATGAAAGGTAAATCTTGATTTCTAATGGTTATTGAACCTAAACGGTAAGTATGGAATGCGTAGTATTTATTTATTGTTTTGTTATTGCTTTTATATTTACATATCTCATTTTAAATTAATGTTTTTAAAACTTAAGTCCTATTGAGCCTTTCGCTTGCAGTTTACTTATTTTAAAATTCCCCTCTAGGTGGTTCGCAGTATATAGCCAAATAAGATGTTGCCGGTTTGCACGTGTGGGCTGTGGAAACCTTCTTTAATTTATCTGCTTATTTGATTCAGGCATGTAATATTAAAGACATTATTTATTTTCTATTAGGTTGTGCTTTGTATCTTTTGCTAATGTTGATACTGTGTGTGTAACACCTCGATTTTTAATTCAGTGTAATTAGCGTGAAAATGGTGAATTAGTGTGCTATAATATAAGTTAGAGCTTAATTTAACCATTTTGTAATATTCCCCAACTAGTATTACTTTAAATTATTTTTAATCACTCCTTATTATTTTTATTTGTTATTTTAAATTTTCAGAACAAAACAATTTGTTAAACATCTAATATGCCCCTTTTGGAAAACCATGTGTTGGAACACGATTTTCACTTTGCAAAACCACATTTTCCTTTATTTAAATCTCTCTCCCTTCCTTTCTCTCAATTTCTCTCAGCATGCTCTCTCTCTCTTCCTCTCTCTCTCTCTTTGCGTTCCTTTCCTTCTCCCTCTCTCTTTGATTCAAAAATTTTTGAGTCCAAGCTTTGATTCTTAGCTGGATTGAAAGTCAAGAAACGTGATTGAGCTTCCGCAAACTCATTTTAAAGCTCTAATTCGAGGTAAATCCTTTTATTTTCAAATTTTGCTCAAAATTTTCTAAATTTCTTTGAAACGTTATGAATCAAGTTTTATGAGCTTACAAAACCTTAAACCTAAGTTAGTAGAACTCAGAACATCTAGAATCTAGGTTTGATTTTATGAAAAACAGATTTAAATCAAGTTTTTCTATTTTTTCTTTATTTTTCTCATTTTTGGATTTTATTGAAATTTTCTATGCATATCTTGTTTAAAGTTGTTTTAAAGTGTTTAATTATGTTTTTCATCATCTATGAATGTTTTCTATGCCTGGCAATTGAGAAAAACAGGTAAAAATGAGATTTGAGCTCAGGAGGCCGAAGCTCAAATTTAAAACTTTCAAGATTTTTCTAGTTCGGTAGGCCGGATTCATGAGTCCGGTAGGCCGGACTTATCCTTTCGGCAGACCAAACCTGGAAAAGTTTAGTAGGCCCATCCTGCCTGGCCGGTAGGCCAAATTGTGTGGTTCGACAGGCCAGGTCAGGGAATTCAACAGGCCAACCGGCCATAGGAAAAATGGCTATTTTACACTCGTTTTCAATGTTTAAACCCAAATTGAGAATATAAACTTTATAGTATGATTTTGCGGACATAAATGGCACATTAGGACACCATGAAATAGCTTAATAGTGTAGCATATCTTAAGCTAAATACTGATGAACTTAGTTTACATTTAAGGTTATTTGTGGTTCCGTGGAGCTAACGTATAGCAGGTTGAAACTAAAGTGCTGGGTCACGATTTAGGATATCGAGGTAGGACTTCTATCCTTTTCTTGGCAGCGAAGTTTTTAATGATTTTGGCCTCAAATGATTCTTTCAAAATGTTTTCAATAATTGACAAAATATTTTAAATGTTTTCAAAAGGGGCTTTTGGCTACACTATGATTTCTTTCAAAATGACCCCTTTCAAAATGATTTCCTTCAAAATGAATTCCTACAAAATGATTTCTTTTAAAACGGATTTCAAAGAATGGTTTAGATGAACTTCTCAACTATTTTCATTACTCGTCAAGAATCGAATGATCATAATGAATCAAATAATAAATGTAATTGAAAATACTCAGTAACATGGGATTTAAATAATAATAAATACACAAAAAGGCATGATGCCATAATCAAAGATCTAATCGTGTAGAGTGCGACCTTAGGGGCAAGTCTTGAAACCCAGCTGGGCCACTATGGTGGTGATGCTTATGGTTTGCCCAAGAAGGACAATAAGATTATTTTTGGATAAACTGATTTTGGTGAGAATAATTTAGATGAATTTATTTATTTAATTTTGTTTTCTAAATATTTTCACGAATGGTATATTTTCTATTCAAATTATGTGTTTTCAAAATTTAGTCCTACTAAGCCTTTCACTCACATTTTTTTATTTGTTTTAAAACCTTTCCTCTAGGTGGATTGCAGCTTATGAACGACAAGGAGACCACTGGGCAACAAGTGAGTTGTAGGAATAATGTTTAGGTTATTTCTTTAGTTTAATCATGGCATGTACTATTTAAAGTTTTATCTCTCGTATTGGACTGTGATTATAATATTTTATTGTCGATACTATGTGTGCGCTCTAATGTGGGTCCGGTGAGGCCCGGCTCATAATTACCTGTTCTTAATATTTTATTTTATGATTAACTGTTTCAAATAACGATAATTGTTTTTAAGAAGTTTTTCAAACCGTCACGTTTTTTAAAATATCCCAAAACATTTAATCGGTAATTTTAATCAAAAATTTGTTTTAATTAACTTAATTAATCTACCACGTCACTGCTCGTACTCTGGGGCGTGACAGCATTGTGTGGGGTTCCGTGTGGTCCGATTTGCTCTCGATGAATTTTATTATTTAATTTAATTTAGAGGTATTTCATGAAATTTATTGTCTAAGTTTTAATGGATGGTAATATTCTAAAAGTTTTAAATTTACCATATTTTCAAAAATAACCCAAAGCACATTTTCTTAAAGTATTAGTTATATAATTGGCGAGTTTAGTTAAATTTGCTTAATTTATTTTAATTAAACCGCTACGTCACTGCTGGGTTTGGGTTCATAACACAAGTAGTGGCGTGAGTTGTTGCAAAACAAAAAAGATTTCCACAAACAAAATGTAGTACCTGCCCAGAAAGGAGGAACTCCACATAGGAGGATGTAGAGGATAACCCCAGCGCTCCAAACGTCAACTTCTGGCCCATAATTCCGTCTAAGTACCTCCGGAGCCATGTAATATGGACTTCCAACAATTTCGCCAAATCTCTCACCTAACAGCATGTTGTAAAATAATTACTACTTTCTGAGCCAAACTAAAGCATGCACTCTAGCCATTAATAATTTCTAGACTTTTTTTTTTCCTACCCGATTCGAAGAATATGGAGAGCCCGAAATCAATTGCCTTGAGTTGTGAATTTTCACTGCCATCTTTGAACAAGAAGTTCTCTGGTTTCAGGTCCCTATGTATCACTCCATGTTCATGGCAAACCTGTGTGTCAACATTCAGATGAGATTTTTTTTTTTTTTTTTTTTGTTGATTGCATACTTGTGACAATATTGCATAATATGGATTACAGATGAGACTACTCATAAATACAAAGGAAAAAAAAAAATAAATAAATAAGAGGAAAGAGAAACACTAGAGTATGAGGTGATTTATATATGAATTGAGCAAACTATTTTGATAGTGTATAATTGGTTCAAGCTCCTTGAAAGTTTATTTGGGATTAATTACAGCACAAATAATCAAAAACATGATTAGAAATCAGAAACAGAGTCTCTGTTAAGGATCATTAATTATGATTATGGGAATTCCCCTCTTCATCCACATGCAGTTGAAAAAAGACATTTTAATCAAATACAGGACCCCAATAATGTCATTTAATAATCAAGAATTTCGGTCCAAAATTCTTCTTTTCGTGTTAAAAATCTCAGCTCTTCTATTGTCTTCAACTTGTAATTTTCTTTTATTATATCAAAAAAAGTTATTTACAAAAACAAGAAAGCAGTCATTTATATGGGATTCAATTCAACATCTAATATATACATGAAAAGTTAAGAAATTCCAACACCAAAAAAAAAGACAAAAATATATGCTAAATAATAGGAAAAGTCAGGAAAGAGAATAAAAAAAGATCTTCCATCTACAAGAAATGATTTTTGAATAGCCAGATTTATTTCAGGGCATCGCAAGTCAAATATTAAAAACTCCCACCTTGCAAACCTCAAGTATGGTCTTGGTAATCCTTGAGGCGGCGCGCTCTGTGTAATGCCCTCGGCTGACAATCCGGTCGAAGAGTTCTCCACCTTCGCAGAGCTCCATAACAAGATAAACCGCCTCCTTGTCCTCGTAAACCTCCTTGAATGCCACAATGTGGGGGTGCTCCGGAAGGTGCCGCATTATTTGGACCTCCCTCCGCACATCCTCGACGTCTACCTCTGTCCTCAACTTGCTTTTCGATATTGTCTTGCATGCAAAAGCCTCGCCGGTGCCGACGTCCACGCACCGGTAGGTTATCCCGAACTCGCCTCGCCCTAACTCCTTCCCAAATAGGTACTTCTCATAGACGTTGTCGCCGGTGGGGTCCTCGATGAGGGAGATCGACCGGAGGATCACCGTTTCGAGGTCAAACTCGGAGGCCACCACCGGCTTGATGACATCTCCACCCCCGCCGCCCCGCCGCTTGGGAAACCCGGTTTTCTCGGCGGTCACCGACACACAGCTTCCCATTTTGATGGTTTTAGAGAGAGAAAGAGAGAGAGTTTGTTTTGTTTGGAGAGAGAAAATTGAAGGACTAAATGTGGGGGAGATAATGTTAGATTGTTGGGGAAGTTTGAAAAACAGTTATTAGTGGTTTGGATCTAAGGCGTCCCGCCATTTTCTTTGGGTCGTTTGTTTGGTTCCTGTTATGTTTTAACGGCAAGAACTTTGGTGGGTGAAACTGTGTCCCTCCTTAACATCTCAATCGCATCAAAGTTTTGGGATCCGTTTCGTTTGTTGTAACGTCGTCATAGTATGTTAGGTGTATAATATACAACTTATAAAAGAGATCAAAAAATTGAAAAATAGATGTGAAGTACTATTCTGATAAGGTCATTGAAAATATCATCTTAACCGCCCAAAAATAAGTTAAAAAAAAAAAAAAAATAGAGAGGGAGAGAGAGAGAGAAATTCAGTCAGGGGTAAGAACTTTTTCAATCCCACTTGGCATGGCGGTGTAAATAAAGTTCTTATGACTCTCCGTCCTCCAGAGAAAGAGAACTCATAGCCAAGAAGAATCAAAAGGAGAATTGAAACACCCTTATTAGTTCAAACAGAGGAGATTGAAAAAAAAAAAGGAGTAGCCGACAAGCCTTAAAAGGATCATTAGATTTGTCTTGCTAAATAGGCAAGAACAAGTTTGTATAATGAATGACTATTTTATATAATAATGGGTTATAAAAACAAATGTTACCTAAACTTTAGAGTTTTTTTTTTTTTTTTTTTCCTTTGAAATATTTGAAGCTTCTTATTTTGTTTTTTGATATTCAGATTTTTTTGTTCAAATAGATAAAATTAAGCCTATGTGATTCGTACATTGTTATTTGTAAGGGCAAAAATAAAATTTTATTACTCTCAAGTTTTGTTTCATGTTTACATTCTCATTTATGGCTTTTTTTATTTAAACTCTTATTTAAGAAAGATTTGTATATACATTTCTTTTCATCTTTAATATGAAACTCTCATTTAATAGGTCGATATTGTTTGCTAAACTCATTTTTCTTTATTATTCAGACTCAGATATCAACAAAGAATATCAACTTATTAAATGAGTCACGCATTAAAGATGAGAATAAATATGCAGACAAATCTTCCTAAATAAAAGTTTAGATAAAAAAAGAGACTTAAGTGAAAGAGTAAGTGTAAAACAAAACTTAGAGTGATAAAATCTTATTTTTGTCCTTATAGATGACTTATGTGTAAATTATGTGGACTTAATTCTGTCTATTTGAATAAAAAATCAAAAACTCAAAAGATAAAGTGAGAAATTTTAAAAATTTAATAAATAAAATGATAATTTTTAAAATTTAACAAATAAAGTAAAAAATACCTTAAAATTGAAGGTTATTGGTGCTAATAACGCAACAATAAACATCATTTGATAGGTTTAGCAAAACTTTAAAAACATATTCTAATGCGATCGCTATTCGAGTCTTTTTAGAATTTTTTACATCTAACAGTGTCTGCGCACTATACTACGAACTGGATGACAGTTGGGGATGTTTATTTTGTCGCCTCTTAAGGCAAGCTGGTGTTCTCGAGCCATGTGCACTTGTCTTTAGCAGAACCTATTTCAACCTCCGAAGGAATGAATGTGACTATACAATCTGAAGTAGGTATAGTGGATGAAGATTTTTCCAAAGATTGAAGCTTTGAACTGGACAATGCTCAAGATGTCAAGACTCATATTTTAACTTGAAAAAGAATTTTTGTTTTAGGTTCTTGGTATGTTGGAAGAGATAGATTGTTAAGGTAGATGCTTTAAAATATGTGGTGTTTTGTAAAAGGAATAAATAAAATGATTTTTCAATATATTTGTATGCATATAGTTTAAATACGTTATAAATATCATTAAAATTTCATAATTATCTATATAACTTTAAATATTGTATATAAATGTTATATATAAGAGGATAATATTTAAGGATGTAATTAAATTGGTCAGTATTATGTATAACTGTTATTATAATTAATTATTCAATTAAAGTATGAAATCTTTAATTGAATATTACTAGTGTAGCTCATTTTCATTAAGAATGGAACAGTCTAATTCAAACCATTAATGTAGTGAGTCCGTAAATGAGTGCACTATATATAGTGAGATTATATAGGATCGGAACATGATGTAATATGAATAGCTAATCATTTTCGTTAACTATAGCAAGTTCTAATCATATCGATCGTTGATTATACATAAGTCGATTTTAATCTTGAGTTATTAGCAAACTCCTATTAATGGAATTGTGTCTTTTAATTTACTCACTATAGATTCGAACATCTAATCCTATCCTTTGTATTTTGAAGGCATAATGAAGCAAGTAGCCGAAAATGTTAATATTATAAGATGGAATCCATTCCTTTTCTATTGAGAAGCCTACAAATAATTCTCGAGTATTGATTTTGGTCTTAAATAATATAAGCTTTTAATTCATGATTAAGTTTATAAATTTATTATTTATAAAAGAATCAATAGCACTTAAGAGCAAATAAATAATTAAATAGTCTAACGGATTTTACCTAATTTTGATTATGAATTATTTATAGAGGATCAATTTACATATAATGACTACAACAAATAGACAACTCTAAGAAATGAGTAGTTATATCTATTGTTTCAAGAGAACAATTTTAAGTTTTTAGTGAAGTCACATTGCAATTAGTAAAAGAGTAATATATTAATTAAAGAGCTTAATTAATATATTGGTTTTATTGGAGCTTGAAATTATAAGTCTATTAGTCCCCCGCCATCCTTGTAAACACTGTTTAGATAAGAAAAATTATTGGTTTAATTAATTAATTTAGAATTATAAAATTTAAAATTAAATCTTACTTAATAATAATTTAATTAATTTTCAAAGACACACAATGGGTAGGTCCCATTGTGGTTGGCGCACATTGCTAGAGGGAAAAGTTCCATGTGATGCAAAACTTGTTCACCAAGTTTCTATATTTGGAATTTATATTTTTGGATAAAAGTGATTTAATTCAAATTTAAAAAGTTAAAATTTAGAAACAAATAAGATTAAGTAACAAGTAGTATTGCTTCCTATACGGCTTGGAGATTAGCACCACATGTGCATAGAATCTCTCTTTATGTGGCACCACATACTGTATAAGGAAAGAAAACTTGTATGTTTTGTTTTTAATTAAATATTTAATATTTAAAATTAAAATAAAGGAAGCTTACAAAATTAATTGTGTTTCCGATTGTTTATATATAGAGGCCTACTCTATTCATTTAACACAATGAAATGTCTTGGTTAAACTGAAAAAAAAAAAAAAAGCTAGAGTGTCTAGTGGTAGGCGTGTAGAGAGAGAAAGAGAGAAGAACAAGTGTTCTTTTGCCAAGACTAGCTTTACTCATGCATTGAGATTTTCAAATAAAAAAAGTGAGTGAGTGATCTTTTCAAAGCCCATAATTCCATCTACAGCCACCCGTTTGTCTATCCAATGCCGAAATCTAGATGTAAAAGATGGTGATTTCTCCTTTGAGAACGTTATTTCCTATTTGAAGAATTTCGATCTCTTCTCTTCATTTAGGTAAGCAAAAGATTGTATGCATTTATTTAGCTTTAAATCAATTTAATCTATAGCATGTTTTACAACACTTTTGAAAAAAAAAAAAATTTATATACCTTTCACACCATTACCACGTTTTTTCTATTTTCGTTAAAATCGTTTTTGAAAACCAACATTGATTAGATCGAAGAAGAAAAACTCTTCTTATTAACTTCGAGCTCGTAGTGAAAATGACTTAGAACCAGAAAATCCTATTTTTTTTCCGCTCTTGGCTAGGTTGATTGTTGTTTACTTTACTTTTGGTTTTGTTTTTTCTACTTTCTTTTTGGCCTCTAGGACTAGTAGGGATAGCTGCTTCTAGCCAAGTGGCTCTTTTATGCGGTAAGCCTAATATTAAATTTTTTATTTTGCACTTTTCTTCTAATGCTGCTCCTACTGAAACTTTTTTTTTTTGGTACTTACATTAAAACTTTAAGAAAGTTTCAATTGTACTCTTGAATTTTATCTATTGGTTTTTTAAGGAATTTGAGAATCTTGGTTTGAACAAAAAATACTGCATTGTAAGAAAAAAATACTACAATAACCTTAATTTGAACAAAAAATTTTAATTTAAACCAAAATTCTCAAACAACCTATTGTATTTCAATTTTAAAACACTAAATAAGTAGCAACTACAATATTATATAAATTCATGATCTTGTGAATTGTAAATTTTAGAAATTGAATTAAACACTGTTAAAATAATAATAGAGGTAAGAAATTTGGTTTATTCTACGTCCCCACTGCAAAACTTTCCTGGCTCTGTCAATATTTGTAAGTTCCTATTGTCTCTGCGGGCTAAACACAAACACCAAAGCAGTACATTCCAGGTGGGAAGTATACAAACAGCATAGAATAGCAGCGTTTCATCTCAATTTTGTTATTATAATATTGGCTCCTAATAAACTGACGTGGATCATAAGAATTATAAATGGGTATCGAAAATAATAAAAAG
Organism: Artocarpus hirsutus; assembly: GCA_946598075.1. Lineage (NCBI taxonomy): Eukaryota > Viridiplantae > Streptophyta > Magnoliopsida > Rosales > Moraceae > Artocarpus > Artocarpus hirsutus. The sequence continues at coordinate 2,705 of CAMOHE010052599.1, read as the reverse complement.
AATGACCTGTTGGCCGACAAAAATAGTAAACAAAAGAAAAGTTTTCTTTTATTATTTTATTACAGAATGATTAAACAAGGAAATGATTAAAAGCCATATGATTTAACTACATCACCAAATCATCTGATTTATGCCAATACATAAACTCAATGTCAACTCTACATTTCATTATTTTTACTCTGTGTTTCTCTCATGTACTCTCCATTTCTCACATTTGACTTCCGTTTCTCACATTTGCTGGCTCTATTGCTTACCCATGCTTTTTATTTCTTACCTTTGCCAAATCAACTCCATTTCTCACATTTGCTATCTATTTTTCACCTTTTCTGCCAAACATATTTCTATCCTTTGTTCCAATTTCTCACATTTTTTAATTCTTTGTTTTTTTTTCATTTGCCCATATAAAAGCTTTCTTGACTTGTCTCGCAGGAACAACAATGAGAACAAGAAAGCAACAACGTGCTAGAACAAGATTCCATTACTTTAGCAAATAAACGATGTTGAGGGAATGTTAGTGAGAAAACGTAGACATAGATAATCAATAGGTAACGTTGATTCGGAGAGAACAAAGGGAAGAAACCCAAAGCCTAGAAAGAGAAAAAATATCATAAGTCGTTTTGTAGAGTTAACATAGCCTAGTGTCACGCCCCACTGAGCCATGAGGAGGCCACACACTTGTTTTGGACGTTTTTAAGGACAGAATTGGCCCAAAGAAGGTTCTGGAAGGGTCCGTGTAACACCCCGAAGTTAATTAAATAGAATTAGAATGTTAAATGGTGAATTAGTGTGCCATGATAAGTGTTTTAAACTTAATTTGATTACTTTGTGGAAATCTTGTGTTAATTACTTTTTGATGATTTTTAATTGTTCTAAATTGTTTTTGATTGTTAATTTAAGTTTTAATAAAACAATTTAATTTGAAAACAGTGTGTAGTTGCTCACAGCTTTGTGCAACTACCTTTCTCTCTCTTCTTCTATTTATTTCACTTTCTCTCTCTCTCTCTTCATTTTTCTCTCGTTCACTCTCTCTCTCTTCTCTTCCCTTCTCTCGGATCCTCCCACTCTCTCTCATCCTCTCTCTAAAATTTTTAAACAAATTTCGTTTTCAAGCTTCGGGCTAGGAGATCGA
>CAMOHE010052596.1:0-13025 GCA_946598075.1 Artocarpus hirsutus | reverse complement strand
ATCATTTCGGCCTGCCGAACTGCCTTCACACTAAAAATTCATTCATAAGATATAATTGCCCATAAAAATATAATTAAACACATAACATTAATGACATGAACATTTGAGCACATCAATTCCACGCGAGCGTCACCTGTCATAACACTTAAAATAAAATGGTTAGCACCATTTATCATATATTACAACACTTATCAAGAGTATAACACTTATCAAGAGTATATCACTTAATATCATCATAAACATATCATAACATCGTCATTAACATAACATTATCCGTTACATCAAATTAGGCGGGCGTTACACTACGGCTCTATTCTCCAATCTTCTAATGCTGAACATGCAAGGAATCCAGAAGACATCCTATTGAGTGAATCTATCATGACATTAGAGTCCTACCTCGTTCTCTGATATCGAACACGTCTACCCTACAAAACCCGTCTCACGAAACGTTAGCTCCAAAGGATAGCGAACAACCTTAGGTGTAGACTTAATTCATTAATGTCAAAACTTAGACATATTATATTAGTATATAATCTCATGGTTTCTTAGTGTACCGTCCCTAATTATAATTCTTCATTTATTTACATAATAATTAAACATACTTTAAGACACATCAAGAATGATTTTTGATCAGTAAAACAAGTGAAAACATACTTAGAATTCAATTTGGAACAAGAGGGGTTTGAGTGGCCCGAAATTGGGCTTCCTGGTGTAGTGTGGTCTTGTGGTCGACTGCGTATCTCGTGGTGGTGGGGTCGACCACTGCCGGCTGCGGTGTCATAACCAGAAGTGCTCTGCTTTGAGCTCTCAAACCCAAACCGAGTTCAAATCTTTCCAAACCAGTTCTAATGCTTCTAAAACATATTCTAAAGGTACAAAAACACTGGAAGAATCATATAATCTCATTTTCATACACATGCAACTCCAATTCATAATTATTTATGCATTTTTCATATTTATTCTGAAAATAAAGAAATGAACATAAAACCATGTTCAATTCTTTCCTAACATGATTTTCATGCCATGTTTTGATTCGAAAAACACTTAATCATTCGTTTTAAGTATGCTTTACACTTATCTAGCCTCATATAATTATATGCAAGTATTAATTCTTCTCAATATGTTCAAAACAAAGTTGTTCAAATGGAAATAAAAGTCAGACATATAAATATGAATTTGAACACACAATCAGAGATGAAAACTTCATAATGTAGGTTTTAATCACTTTAAACATTTTTAACATTGCATTGAACGAGTTGGCATGGCTTATATGGCTCCAAACTTGAGTTTTGCTTCTATTTTGGCTATGGAAATGAGGCTTGTTTCTAAGTTCTTAAAACAACATTGGAAGAGAGAAAGAGAGAGTGAGAGAAACACGTGAAAGAAAGACAAAGTGAAAGAGTGGTTATGAGTCTGGTTCTTTTAACTTAGACTTATGAGGGTATTTAGAGTCAAGAACTAGGAGCAGTAGATGGTTTTGCCTAATATGGTTAAGGCATCTAATCACTTCATGAGATATTGGTCAACACAAGAAAGTGGAAACTTAATAGATATTTGGGCAAATGTTGGATTTTTATTTCAAATGAAATTAAAAGAAAATGTTTTAATTTAACTAAAACTTATTTTAAAAATAAAATGTTATACCAAAAATTCATTTTAAAACAATTCAATAATTGCTAAAAATAAATTAAAGCAAACAACGAAATAAAATCCAATAAACAAGAAATATCACAAAAATGAATAATTATAAATAAAATTTTAATTAGGCATACTAATTTACCAATTTTGTATACTAATTATGATTAATTAAATTTGAATATTACAGCAAGTTCTTCCTTAGCTCTTAAATTTTTGAATGTATGATCTAAAGGGTTGGTTTTGTAGTGTTTTCAAAATAAGTGAAAATGATTTTTTGTTTTAAAAAATGAAAAATTTTTGAAAATTATGTTGAGAGTGTTTTTAAAATTTTTACTTCCAAAAGCATGCAAAAATATTTCTAAAAACTATCAAAACAATAGCAAACAAAGCGAAAATATCTATTAGGGCTTTTAAGGCTGTAACGCCCCTATATGGGGGTTAATAGTTTTTAAATAAATAAAATAAAAATCAAAAAATAAAGATAAAACATCAAATTTGCCTAAGACTTAAATAGAAACTTTCAAAATAAAAATAAAACATAAACAAATAAATAAACTACAGTTTAATGCAGCACCTTAAATTTTAATAATATACAACTGTCATCATCATCATTTCAACCCTCAACAAATCTTAATACAGTCACAGAAAGTAACAATTGATGCTTACATTATCATGCAAATCATTCTTTGCATTCAAAGCAATTCCAACATAATATAACTACATTGCTTCCTCAACTGTTTTTCTTGTAACCATCTCACACTTAGTGAGTCCTGAAAAGAGAAAAATATAAGGGAATGAGCGACAACATGCTCAGTAGGAAAAACCATTACTCACCTTAAGGTTTTATTCTTTACCACATTAAATCTGCATGGTTAGTTAGTTTTTATCATTATCCAAATTATGTGATTTATTATGATCGTATTCCGTAGATACCATAGTTAATCATTACCAAGTTTCATACATATACATATATACAATATTGATATTCATCATTATTCCTAGGTATCCACATTACATAAAGTATTACTCAACTTATTGAAACCCAAATGGGCGTGCTTGGCTACCCTCTAAACATTCTGAGGGTTTCCGGTGAGGGGACATCAAGCCCCGAGTCCTCATCAAGCCAATTTCTATACAGTGTGTTCTGGGACTTTTGACCCAAGAGAGCGTCATCACCTCCCTCCTATTTTACCTTTTAGGGTATTCGTGCCCAAAGACGTAACCGCCGCCCTCTTCACGTCTCACCATTTCTCAATATTTAATCATTATTTAAAGAGTCAATTTTCCAAAATATGCTTCCCAACTTATAACAACATATGTTAATTTATTATGTTCCTCGTTAATCAATACAAGGCGAGTTCATGTCATAGTTTCATATGTGATTCTCATATAATAGCAGTTCAATATAGATACATATATCTTGTGGTAAAACAATCAATTTTAATTCCATAAAAACCTTACAAAAGATGAGTAATAGAATCCTTACCTTTCAAGCTTCTCAACATTCTTTTAATCTCGGAATTAATTAACGTTAGCTCTACACACCCTTAATCCTAAGTCGTGCATAAAGACAATTAAAACTAAAGCACAACATATAACCACATCTATAAATAAATTATGTGTAAATCTACATATTTTAGTCTCTAATAAGATTCATAAATTACTTAGGATAGTGTTGGAAAGGTTGCAAGATATTAAGGGATTAGAAGGTGAGCAAAGTTGGGTTCACTATCTACAATTAGCACATGGGTTAACATGTGGTTTACTTAAGGTAGATGGGTGATATACTGCCGCTGGTAGGTTTACTAGTTTCCAATCTGAGAATTGAAAAATTCATAAAAAATAAAATACAACTCCGATTTAGGTTCATGATAGCTCGTTGAAAAGTTTAAGATATCTACTTTTTAAATATGCAAACCAATTTACAAAATTCATTTTCATCAAATCCCAGAGTTTCAAGAAAGAGCCACTACCCATAAAGGTATTACAAAGTTTATGGAATGTCAAGTTCTTCTTTAACTCAAAGCATATTATCCTTGATCAAAATCCCAAAATCATTCCAAAATATGCAGCATGCATTATATAATCATAATAAATATATTCTCATGAGTTTTATACCAAAATCATCATCAAACCAAAATAAAAGTTAATTGTCAGTTTTAATTCAAGACTCAAGTTTTTGTTCATAAATGATCAAATATTCATGCTAACATAATTAGAAATTTGCATGAACTTTGAACACGAAAATTATATATTAAAGATGGAGAAAAACATACAATAAACCAAGTTTGAATTAAAGAAAACCTACCTCAAAACTCCTTTGAAAAACACCAAAGTTCGGGTAAAAAAATCAAGCTTGAATTGACTCCAAAACAACTTTAAACATGGCTGGGAATTATAGTTACTTTGGCTGCAAAGAGAGATTTATGCTTTGTGTCTTTAGTTAGAAATTAAAGTGAGAAAGGGAGAGAATGAGAAACTAGAGAAGAATGTGGTGATGGTTGAATAGAAAGGCATCAAAATAATTGAGGAGCGGGAGATAATTGTAGGTTTATGGGGAAAGTAGTAGGAAGAAATAAATGAGCATTAAAAGAAAATATTATCATGTCTCCCCTAGAGACTTTTAGTAAATAATGCCTATATAATGAGAGGGCAAATGAGGCAAATTGTGGAAAAAGATGAAGGAAGCATTAAAAAGGTGATTGAGAAAATATATTAATATCTCATAGTAATTGAGGTGAATTAATTCTATGTCTCCTTCGGAGACCTTTAGCCAAATGAGAAAGATGCTACTTAATTGAGCATTAATGTAGGGGGACAAGGTTAGTAGAAGTAAGTTATAGGTAAATTTTGAATGTTTCCTATAGAGACTTGGTAAGAAATACTAAAGTGACAATTTATTCATATGATTTTTATAAAAATCATACCCGTTAAAATAACGGGTGTTTCAAAGGCACCAAAAAAAAAAGTATATGTTAAGATAGGCTGATGATGGTTCTTGTTGCTATGTGTCCCATCAAGGGAATAATGTACCCCACGTTCTAGCCTATTTTGTATTTTGTTCTTTGGTTATTTTTGTGTTGATTCATTTCCAAAGTTTATTGCTAGCCATGTAATTTCCGATCAGATTGTTGCAACCAAAATCCAATTTTCAATCAAAAAGTGGCAAGATAAGCAAAGAAAAAAAGGTTTGTGCACTTTTGACCGATTAAGGACACAATGTGAACTTGATGGTTCCTCTATTATAAAATTTTTTTATTTTTCCCCTTTTATGTTTTTTTCTTTTAATTTCCCTCCTCTCCTCTAAGAATTATTCCTCTGTCTTAATCAAAAAGAGACCCAAAATTTGCCAAGGAATGGAGCTTTCCGCCTTCCAGAGTTAACACTCATAAGAATTTGATTCGCTACTTCCTACAGCTGATAATGACATACTGCCAAATACAAAAACTACACTAATTAGAAATTTTAGGTTATCCAATTATCAATACACTTCTTAGATTAATAAAAATTAATAACAATTAATCCCATAACAAAAATAATAAAATCGGCAACCGGAGATTTTCAAGTAGGGATTGTGACTCATTGGCACATTTGTTCTGGTTCGCAGTGTCTCATAAGTTGGCTCAATGAAAAATGTCAGGTATTGTCGTCTTTGTTAATTTTGTTTGTTTTTGGCTTTGCAACTTGATTATTGTTTGTTGACACTCTGTATTCTTATCTAATAAGTACTTTGCCTTTGTTTAGTCACACTATAAAGGTTAATTAATATGATTAAAGTATTTAAGACTACATTTTATTGGTTAATTATTGTTGTGTTGCTAACTATTTTAAGTGAAGAGCCAAGTCATGTTGGTGAGAGTCTCAAGGACAAATGTCCATATTGCAAGTTAAACAATGGAATTTGAGTTGCATGAATGAAGTTGATAAGTGCCCTTTTAAAGTATCATAAAGTCACATAAATAACTAAGAATCCAATGTACAGAATTTTTTATTTTTCGCTCCTTAATATTAGAGGTGGATCGTAGGGGTTAATTTTTTATAGCATTAATAAAAAAAAATATGATTAATTTTTCATATCACTAATTACCACAAATAATTATGAATCGGACTAATTAATATAATTACTAAAAATAAAACTAGTATTATTTCTGTAATACTTTTATTTTTTAGTGCTAAAAACTCAGCCCTGAATTGTAAAAACATGTAAAATTTCCCTAATAAAAAAATACGTAAAGAAGTGCTCCAACACGTATTAGAGCATTTTCATAATCCACGGTAAACAACTGAGTTGTACTTTTAAAGAAAATGGTAAAAAAACCATAGTTGAAAGGTTGTAGCATGTAGTCGATTTTTGTTACCTACTTTAATAAATACCCAAATTAAAAAATATTTAAATAAATTAATTATTTACTTGATACATCATATTTTTTTGCCTTGCTTAATCATATATTTATTTGGTTAAACGCACACATCTATCTATCTATGTATAAAACTTGGACTTTTTAAAATTAAACTCATAGTGGAATTATTATTATTATTATTATTTTCAGGAAGGGAACAAAATAAAAAACATGAGATGTTATTTTATTAAATGCAAGTATAGTCAAAAACATATTATTGTCAATGACAACTTGATCAAACAACATAGGATAAGAGAGGATGGGAAGTGAATTTGAAGGGCTCGGCTTTAATCCCACATGATATATATATATATATACACACACATATATTTATAGGAAAATATCTATAGTATACTTAATTATAGAAAAAGAGCTATGATTAAGCAAGAGCTCAATCATTATTTGTTTGATAAAACATGAACATTACTAAAATTTTATACGTATAGTCTAGAGATAATTTAACATTGAACTCTACCTTATAATTTAACATTGAACTCTACCATAAGGTGTAGAGTTAAATAGAATCCCTCCACCTAAAATAAAATATATATATACGGCCAAGTCCTAAACTGGGCCATTTATATTATTACGGTCATAGTTCTGGGAGTTAGACGATTCATATAACAGTTGACAATAGATATTTAAAAATAAAACAAAAATAAAAAAATAAAAACCCCTTAAGATTCTCGATCTTTGATTTTACTACTCAGTTTGCTTTTCTGATGCTAGTTTGTGCTGAACAATACATGAAGTCAATAATAATAATAATAATAATAATAATAACAATAATAATAGGGTGTTTTACAAATATGGTTAGAATCAATATTTTAATTTGAGATACTATAGTATGTGAGAGTTTTATATTGTAGTAATTTTTTTTTCTTTTTATTGTAATATATAGAAGCTTTACATTATTTGTGAACAGAAAAGTTGGTTCTAACTATGCGGTTCTAACTATGCTTGTCAAAAATGATGTAAATGGTTTGTTCCTGTGGTTAAAATAAGTTCATCCTTACGTGGAGTTTTCAGCACGTTTGGGGAATCTGACGGTTAAAATTCCATTTTGATTTTCCTAGAATGAATATTTTTGGTTATTTCAGATACCCACTTTAGAAGATGCAAAATTTACGAGAACAAAAGGATCTGTATACAATTTTTCCTTCTGGGACGAAATTCTATTTTTATTTAATTTCACCTTTCTGGGTGGCCAAAAGTGACTCATCCGTATCCACAATAGGAATAATGTAAGATCTGTTTCATTGCATTTATGCCAGTATCTAGCATTAAATTATGAACCCATAGATGCCCACAACATTATTCCCCCAATTCCAAATTTCTAGATAATAAAATATATATTATTTTCCCTTAAAAAATTACAATTATTTTTTTAAAATAAAAAATGGGAATCATTTTATCTTGTAGTTAGAACCCCATCTAATTACCTTTTTTTAAAAAATTTTTTTGGATATTTCTTTGTGGTGATCATGATTTTACACGCACTATTATTCTGATGTTCATGTAAGGACAAATAATAGTCACTAAAAAGCTATCTCATATAAAATTTTGTTCTCTTCTTAATGTTTTTTGTTCTTTGGTTATATCAAATACAGCATTGGGCATTCCCAGAAATTTTTTTTTTTTCCTTCCCCTTTTATTTTCAGAATATATAAAAAGCACAGTATATATAGTACACTCATTCTGTACAATTCAAAGCTTACACTTGAAGTTTTTTATTTTTATTTTTATTTTCTTTTAAAGAATATATCAGAGAAATTCCCATGCCTTATAATCTCAAATTCAATTATATTGCCTGTTGTTTTTCCATTCTATCTTCATCATCATCTTCTTCTTCTTCTTTTCATTCCTTGTGTATTCTTTTATAATACAAAAACAAAAGAACACTTCTTGAGACAAAACCACCTCTTTTGTTTTTTTTAGTCTAATTTGTAAATGAACGGTCACAAGATTGCTTGCCGAGGAAGAAATCAAGTTCAGCCAAACCATGGACTAATAATCGCAGACCGAAACTTTGAATTCGGTCCCCGATCTTCCCAACATTTCAGACCCGAAAACATGGGAATTTGGACTCAACAACAGCAGCCCTGCATCATGGATCAGGCAAGGTTGTCTCAGCTCCAAAATCTCGTTAGCCCTTCTAACAATAACAAATCCTCCTCTTCATCCATCTTGATCAGCGGCTTCGAATCGCCAACTTCGGCTTTCTACGCCACAGAAAGATGCATGGGATTTCCTGAATATGATTCCCAATCTTGTTACAATCCTTCCCTGAATTCACACTTCTCTTCAGGCCATTCCATTGACACCACAGATAACAATCAAAACTTCGAATTCCGAAATCCCCTTCAACAAATGGTGCAACCCCATCATGACATTCCATCCTTTGGACATGATCAACACAATAAGTTGCATATTGACACTACTACCACTTCAGTTAGGAGGCAGTTTGCTGTCCCGCCAAAAGAAAATCAAGATTTCGGGGTACGTTTCGATGATTTTTCTTTAGCAGATTTTTTTGTTTTCTGTAACTTTTAAGCTTTTTTCTTTTTTCCTGCAGGGGTTTTGTGGCTCATTCAATTCTCCGGTTTCGCAGTTGAATTTTGCATCTCATCAAGAGAAGCAACCTCCAGGATTCTCCTCTGGAAATGGTTGTATTAGTAGTAGTGTTAACTCTGCTTCGACTGGGAATGGAATGTCTAGCAAAACAAGAATAAGATGGACTCAGGATCTTCATGAGAAGTTTGTGGAGTGCGTAAATCGCCTTGGGGGTGCTGAGAGTAAGTTATTTCGTGTGAACAATATTTTTTTTAGTAAATAATGATTTAACAAATTTAAAAACAAATAATTAATTGAGTGATCTTGTTTTTCTTTTTCTTTCTTTCTTTTTTTTTTTTTTTTTGTTGATTTGGTTCTTATAGAGGCGACCCCTAAAGCAATATTGAAGCTTATGGACTCAGAGGGATTGACAATCTTTCATGTCAAAAGTCATTTGCAGGTATACATATTAATTCAAGAGGTTTTAAGATTTGTGTGTTTCATGCTTATTTTGTCTTATAATCTGACTCATATTGTGTCTCTTTTTCTTTGTTTTTTCCCATTTTAGAAATATCGGATTGCGAAATATCTACCGGATTTTTCTGAAGGTAATTTTTGCCAACAGTATTTGCAATCCATTTTTAAACTTCTTGATGAAGTTCATGAGTGCTAATAGCTATATTTTAACATCTTTTAGTAATAAAAAATTGTAAAAAAAAAAAAAAGATGTTGAAAAGAATGGAGAGTTAGATGAATTTGAGGTGTTTAGAAACCTTATGATCTAAAAAGCTTAAAGCTGGTAAATGAAGAACCAAAATTTACATGTTGAAATTGAAACAAAATTAGAAGACACAAAGATTTCAAGTAAATATTCCATTTACTTGTACTATTCTTGTTCTGTTTTAGTGGCAAGACTTTTAAATTCTGAGAGTAGTACACTTTGTTTTTATGAAAAACACTTTCGAGCCCGAGCTTAATGGGGCCCACCCTCTGTGAGAGGCTCGGGCCCTGTCCCTGCCGAGCTGAATACTATTGCTCTTGTTTTATTGGTTATTTGAAAGGACTACAACACATTTTGTTCCAAACTACAAATTCTCGTTCAAGTATTTGTTTATTTCGTCAAAAAAATGTCTTCTGTTTTGCAGGAAAGTCTGAAAAGAGGGCCTGCATAAATGTCACGCCGCAGCTCGAAACGACGGCGTAATGCGTTACTATGCCTTTTAATTTTTTGTTGTTTTGATTTTTGAGTTCTTGATTACTCTACGCTAAGCTCTATATTCTTTTTAAATGTATATTTTAATTTTTGTGTTCATTTTTTTTTTTCCTGGGCAGTGGCTTGCAGATCAAAGAGGCATTGCAACTGCAATTAGATGTGCAGAGACGCCTTCATGAGCAGTTAGAGGTACGATTTTTTATATTCATAAAATTCAAAAATATTAGAAAATAAAATCCAAGTTAGCACAAATATTCCTAATTAGCTTAAGGTTTTTCAAATTTATTTTTTTCTTTGAGATTTGAGTGGACTTAAGTTCACTTAAAATTGGGAAAGGTTTGATTAACGCTTTTTAATCATTAATTTGTCTTAGAAAAAAAAGAGGAAAATGCGTCAAGATTTCAAATGGAAGATAAATAAGCCAAATTGGCTTAAGCTCTCAATAAATAAATAAAACTAGAGGCTTAACTTCCACTAGCTTAGAATCATTACCAGTCAACAGACCTAAATGCTTAGTTAAAAACAGGGGCCTTTTTAAAGGAGGGAGACAAACTAAAGACACAAAAATTCCGTAGTGATAAACACTCCAAATTGTGAGTTAGTACTTTAGAGACACATGTTGCATGTATACAACATAATTTCATTTGTCACATCACCTGGTATTTACAGTTGCAAGATAGCTTTTGTGATGAGAAATAATGCACATCATGAGATTAAAATATAAGTTATGAAGGGTAAAAAAATTTAAAAAAAAACAATAGGATAAAAGACTAATTTTATTTAACATAATGAAGTTAAAATCTTATTATTCACAAAGTAATATATCACAGTTTAAAAAATATACTACATATTAGATTGATACCTACAGTTTAGTTTTGAGAATAATAGGTTTAACTTCATGAAAATTTCCATGGAAAAGATTTTTTAGGAGAAAATAGTTGTTTTAATTTTACAAAACTTAATAGAATTTCTAAACGTACCTGCACATTTATGATTTTTATGATAAGATTTTTGAAAAATATACGTATTTTGATCTTTTATAATACATCATTTTCAAAGACTTTAGAGGCATAAACACCTCTACTATTGCACAATAAAGCTTTCCTATGTTCATTCCTACCCAACAGGTTCAGAGAAATTTACAACTCCAAATTGAAGAGCAAGGAAGGCAACTAAAGATGATGTTTGACATGCAACAGAGAACGAGTAATAGCCTCTTCAAGAGTCAGAGCTCAGATATTACATCTCCTAATGATGATGATCATGATGATATTATTGATGACGCCCCATCAGATAATAACATTGATGAATCCATGTTTGAAGCTTCAGGGAATTCCCACTTCCCATCCAAGATAAGTTAGCTCAAAAAAAAAAAAAAAAAAGAAGCCTTTTCTAGTCATTTTCCACTTTCCCATTTAGGACAATCAATTGAGGATGGTTAAAGCATGAAATGAAGAAAATGATGTGGGCCTTGAGGGAAGCATTGAATTTTGTTCCCTTGTATGGTGTTTCACAATGAATACCATTGTCCAATGTGGTTCAGTTGGCAAAGTATGTCTGTAGATTGGCTCTTTTTTTTTTTTTTTCTTTCTTTTTCTTTTTCTTTTTCTTTTGTTTTTTCTTCACATAGAACCTCCTTTTATTTGGGCAGTGAAGTAAGTCGTAAAAATTTCTTGTTGTTACTATTGTTAGATCCTTGTCCTTCATATAATGATAGCATATACTTTCCACTGGAAAAAAAAAAAAAGAAAAAAAAAACTTTCTTGGTGTGAGATTGAGTTTTGATACCATGAAAAGTGAAGCCAAATCTATATTGGGGTGGATTTTTACTAAGCATTTTGATAAACTTATCAAATACAAGTGTAAATTATGAATTGTGGTTTAAATTTATTTATTTTTTTGGTTTTAACTTGTATTAGTTTCAACTAATTGGTTGTAACCACTCTCCCAAATATAGGCTAAATTTTAGTTCTTTAAATTGTCAGCTTTAAATGGACAAACTGTAAAGTAAAAGAAGAAACATTTCTTTTGAAAGCAACTTTAGTTACGTTGGATTTATAAAGAGCCCGTTTGGTTTTGTTGGTTTGAATTACAGTTTGAATTATTTTACCATAATATTTTCTTTCATAAAAATTTAAATCTTTATTCAAATTTTTTACTCAAATCTTTGAACCAACCGGAATCAAAGTTTTTTCAGTTGTTTACGATGTCTTTTCGTAAAATTGTCGTTTGAACGTTGTTACTGTTTGTAAGATGTTATTTTTAGTCGTTTTATGGTTATTGCCGTGCACAAGGCATGTCGTTTTGATGTCTTCTATGTCCTATTGTCCTTTCCTGAGTTTTTGTCCTGACATGTAATCGTTTTGACATAGCCGTAGCTTTCCAAATTTAGTGTCGTTTTTTAATTTATTGTCGTTTAATGTAAAATGTTGCTTGCGCAGATTTTGCTTTTGCTTTTTTTTATTATTTTTTTATTTATAAAATTTTATTGTCGTAGGTAGATGCCCATTTTAGCAATACGGTTTTTCGTAAAAACCAGTCGTTTTCCTAATTTTAATGAAAATTTAAAAAAGTCATTTTCTTACATATTCCCTTGTATATAAAGTTCATGTGAGGTTTGGTTTTTAACATTGCATGGACACCGATGCCAATTATAATGCATGCTTCTCACACAAGTGGACCTGCAAGCAGCGATAGAGCTACAATTTTAGTTTTTCTTTTCTTTTCTTTTCTTTTCTTTTCTTTTCTTTTTGCATAGTTTTCCCTTGAATTGGTCCCCGTTGACAAATTACTCTATGAACAAAATTTTAACAATTGACTCTTCTAATTTTAAAATACGTTGCATGACAGATCTAATCGAAAATGAATGTTAAATTACGGATGGATTATTACACGTAACCAGCATATAAATAACCAAAAAAATAACAATGGTCATTTTTTTAATTTCTAACTCAAAATTAATTATTAATCTCAAAATTAATATTGTTTTACATTAAAATTTCTTTTTAATTAAAAAATGACTAAAAAATTTGCTCTTAAGTCAAAATTTTATTTTTTTAAAAAAAGGAAAAATCAACTTAAAAAATAAACTTTAAAAACTAGAAGGAAAAATTAAAATCAAGTTTGGATCAAAATTATATTTCTTTATGATGCACTAAAGAAAAAAGAAAAATGGGAAAACCCACAAAACCTTCTTCTTTCCTTTACCGCTCGAATAAACT
>CAMOHE010052594.1:57958-92849 GCA_946598075.1 Artocarpus hirsutus | reverse complement strand
TATCAAACGTTGGTCCCAAACATACGAATGAAAAAGTATCTGTCTCCGCAATTTATTTATTTCAAGAATATCAATTCCAGGCTGGCCTGCTTTTACTTCCCTGAACCATGCCTTTTGTAATGATTCCTACAGAATGCCAGTCACCAGTAAGAAATAACTAACAGCAGATATCAGACTTCCTATTTAGACAAAAGGGATATACACCAAAATATATAATACAGGTTAAACTCTATGCAGAAGGGAAAGCCAAAATTGTCTGCCAGGTTGTACATTACAGGACAGACCTGTTTTCTTGCCTGTCATTTGTGGCAACTAAGATCTGCTGTAAGTTGTAATAGATTAAATAAAATGTCTGGCAGCTGAAGAATAGGTTGATCAGATCATATTTTCTGTAGATAAAATGCTTCAGGTCGTGTAACACCATTGTATGATATTGTTCTTAATCGTGATTTTTAAGCAGTCAATTCATTATGTGTTTCACAAGAATTAAAGGACATCCCTTGTACAAATCTGGGTAAGATTTCCCTTTACCTCAAATTCTTTTTTCTCCTTATCTAGCATTCCCTCAAGCTCTGCAATTCGCTGCCTTGATTCAAGCACTCTTGCATCTTGTGAACCCACAGCAGACATCTTCTGCGAAATCTGATGAAGAGCATTCCGCACTTCAGTAAACAGGAGTTCTGCCTGTTTACGCACCTGTCGGACAACATCAATGATGACATAGGCATTTACTAACAGAAAATTGATCGCTATACTGAAGAAACTCATTGATTGTAATCATTGCACCTCATTTGCTTCTTTTTGCATCCACTCCTGATCATCATTGTAGAATTCTAGTTTGGGCGGCAGAAGGTACACAGAGTGCAGATCAATAGATGTGTAGCGAAAGCAAGCAACCATTCTTCCAAAGCTGTAAAACGTAAAGCAATAATGTAACAACACAGTAAAATAAATTATTCTAGCTAAATTTCTGAGCTCTTCACAGAGCTACGTAGCCTGGAAGCGAAATGAGCTACTTAAGGGGGAAAAAACATTAAGATTTCATAAATATGTGGATATAAAAATAGTTCCAAGAAAAATTTACAAACTTTATATTTAAAACTTGTGTGTACATACGAAACAGTCTGCATTTCAAATACACCCGCCACCAACAGCATCCCGAAACCCCAACCCCCACTGAACCCAAAAAAAAAAAAAAAAAAAAGCAGACAAAAGAAAGAAACAAATCCTGAGCTCTTGTGTAATACACCAACATTCTTCTCAATGGGGGAGCATACCCGTAAAACCGGAGACAATCTCTGTGAAGAGAATGACCGCAGCTGGCAACCCTGCTGGCTGCTGCATGATTTGAAAAGCTTAGCTCCAGAAATTTTCCAAAAGACAAACCCCATGCAGCATCAGACATTATTACCCTTCGAGTGGCTGGAGGGAAGCCACTGGTTCGAGGACATTTTAAGCACCGGTGCCACATCCAGATTTTACCTTCCTTTTCCCCTGGTAGGAGAAACTCCGAAAATTTCTTAACAGATATTGTGAGGCTCCCTTGTCTATGAGTATAACAATGCACATGTGCTTCGGATGGCATAATACATGAACGACAATGATAACTCTGGTAATAAAGAGAAAGGCTTAGTTGCAACTTTTCTTATGCAACCAACAAGAGTTAATTATTACTATATAATACACACACACACACACACACACACACATAAAGAGCCTCTAGCAAGAGAAGAGATTTAACACGGGTTAAAAAGGGAAATGATTTAAGAAAGAACGGATTACCTGATCAAACAAGTGATCACGTAAAAAACGTCCCAAAGGTTTATCAAAGTTCCCATAGTATTTAATTCGAAAAAGATGGGATCGCTCACACACAGTTCCTTTCCAAACGCAGCGTGTTGATAAGGAGACCAAAATGCTTTGATGGTCAGGAGGAGAGGGAGTAAACACTTCCTTGAAAGGTTCCACCACCACATTGTAATTGTTTTTATTTTGTTTTATAGATGCCAGCTTAAGAGTTCCCTGGTGATTTGCAATCAATGCATTGCTATCTACATGACTAGAGTCGTTACCTTGTCCAATATGCCCTGGGGTGTTGTCAAAGGCATCAGAAACTAAGCTACAATTCACCACGGATTCCCCAGTGTTAGATATCTTACCCTGAGATGGATTTTCAGGGCCCAAAGTATTCGTATCCTTCAAGACACCAACAGGGAAAAGTTGATTATTGGAGCAAGCTGAGTTATTTTGTTCCAAAGGGGACAAAGAAGCAGTAGATACTGTAGGCTTGGGAGAATGTTGAGGAGCTACACGGCAAGAGGACTCCTCTGCTTCCAATTTCAAAACTGGGTTACAGTTGCTAGATAAGACCTCCTGTAAAATGGTGCCTTTGTTGGATTTCTCTGTTTCACTGGCAACTTCAGTACCCAGATGTTTTGCAGAAGCTGGGATACTATGTCCAGCTACGATGGAAATGGACTTATCAATGCTTGATGGCTTATCAGGTAACGCAACATTTATCGGAGACCTCAGAGGGAGTTCTGGAATTGTAGCACCTTCATCGGCCAGAAATGATGTCTCCAAAGCCAAGTGATAAGCTGCAAAAACTCCATATTGAACAACATGTTTCACCTTCTTTAACTCATCCCCGCTAGCACCTTTAAGCAAAATCTGAAATGAGGTCAAATGATACATCCATTTCAAAACTTTAGATTACCAATGCATTGCAAAGATCGGTGACAGATAAGACCACACAGTGTATGGGTTCCCAAGAACATCCCAACTTTGACTCCACAATCAACAATCTTATTTACCTGAGCAATTTGTTTCCGTAGTCTACACTGGGAAATCTAAAATAACCAAGAGACTACTTTGAAGAGAGAGCTCAGGAATATATATATATATATATATATATATATATATATATATGTACCACAATTGGTACTTGCCCATCAAGTATAGTACATCCAAAATTACCAAATTATTAATCAAATTATTGATGTTTTAGCAGCAAAAAAAAATAGGTCAAAAGAAAAAGAACTTAAATGTGTTCTTTTGTCATGTGAATGTAATGCAGGACTTACCGTACAACCCAACGGCTTTGGGCACCCCTCGAAGAACATTAGATTCTTTGTTAGCTTCTTCCCACCTTGCCCCACACCGCCATGCTCTTCAAGTAATTTCTCTACATGGAACATATCACAATGGCCCAGTTTTGGTGATGTGAGATGATCAATGGAAGAAACTATCTGTGCCCCTGTGCACCGGGATATGCGCTCTAAAAGTAGCCTCTTAATGTTCAGAACAAGGGATATGTTCTTCGCAAGAAGGTACTCTTGGGCATACCGAGACACTGACTTCTCTACCAAAAGAACGTCAGGGTGGTGAGCATCAATCTTAGCGACCGCCATCTTCAAATGGTCCATTTCCTGATTAAGAAAGTGGTTACAAAGATCACGAGAACTAGACACCCCAAACAAAGACTTTACTGAAGAATGGGAATATTTTCATAATTACATTCCTCATGGAAGCCACAAAGATATTATATTTAGCTAAACAAAATGACCAAAAGAGAAGGAAGAGGTAACAAGTAAAACCTGCTGCAACAAAGTGTCAAAACTGGACAAGAGGTTAGAAACACGTTGATACTCCAAAGCTCCTCCAAGAATAAGAAAACGCGGTTTATTTATCCTTGTTGTCATGTGCCGATGAGCCACATTTTTCTTACATACGACTCCTTTGACCACCATACTAGAAAAATGAAATATAATCAGCATAACAAAAGTAGCTAGATAGAAAAAGAACATGTAAACATGATTAAGCCTTCCGCCACTATATGGATTTTATGAGTTGGCAATACCACTTCCATTCACCATATTAACATCCAGTTTCCTCAAATTACAAATAAAAAGTCTAATTAGTCAAGGACTAGGGTATAGGGGTCACCATTATTAACAAGGTCCAGATACAGGACAATAGTCAGTGTCCATGGCCTGAAAATATAAGTGGTGTGTGCAGTTGAAGTGAAAGCAACTTCGCAAAATTACCTCTCACTGCAACGACCACACGCTATGCATTTAACCTTCACATATCCCCCAGGATCCATCCCTCCGCTTTTGCTCATATCTGGCTTAAGAAGAGTGGCAGCTTCCCATGATAAAGATGTCACTATCTCCAACCAACTCTCTTTGTCATCATCATCACCTACAGGTAGGTTTTCAACCTGCAAAAGCTGAGCTACCAATGCTCTAAAATGCCCCTCCACCACATTCTTCATGGCATTTCGGTGCTCCTCACTTGTCTTCTCCCTACTACGGTACTCCCCACTTCCAAAGCTGTTTGAAGAGCGTAAATACCCCCATTCTCCTGTAGCACCACTCTCCTCCTCATCATCATCTAATAAGACAGCTTCTCTGTCATCCTCTTCATCCTCTGGCTCTGGAGGGATCCAAAGGAGTCCGTTGTCCTCAAAATCTACAGGCTCAGCATTAGCGCTCTCCATATGATATGAAGGAGCTTCACATTCATCACGCTTATCCTGTTCATCATCCTCTTTCTCAACTTTTTCAGTTTCCACTATACCTTGTACATCATTATTCTCAGGTACGGCTGAGCAACTCAAATTTTTATCATCAATGTTATCCTCGTTAGGATGCACATTATGTGGTATATAGACCTGATTAATCTCATCAGCACTAATTGCACCATAGAAACCATCTGCTTGGGAGAAATGCCTTGTTTCTGAATCTAAATGATAAAGACCATAATCATCATCCTCATCATCGCTCCTGAAGCAGTGAATAAGCAAGAAGTCAACCACAGACTGCAACGTAGAAGCATCAAAACATAGGAAGATAAAATGAGTTATTAAACTAAAGTACCCAAATATGATAGACGAACTTACCATCAAAAGTCTAAATGTTGTGGCAAGGTAGAATAAGCATGAAAAGGAGAAGCAACATCTCAAATAAGATAAAGCAAACAGGCAAAGGTGCTTCTCAAATAAGAGGTTTCAACAGATAAAATTTGCACTCTTCTCACACCTTCGTCTTATGTCTAACTCTATTCTTGGATAGAAGTCAAACGTAAAACCAGCATAATTTATAAGAAACCATGTGAGAACTATAAATATGATGCTTTCAGACACCATTCTTTGTATAATTGAAAGAGGAATGACATGACCTACCTATTACTGCAAAAGCTGTATTGCTTGGGCAGTGAATCCTCCATGACTGCATTAAGATTAGCGTTCCTCTGAGATGCGATGTTCCCTTCCTGAACTGTAACCAAATCCATTTGAACAGATTGATGAGGGCTAAAACTAGAACTAGATGCAACATGCTGGTAAGGACCAGTCGAGTAAGGTGTTGAACCAAAAGTGCTGCCACCACTTTGGCAGGTGCTGCTGGATTTTGTGCTGGCCAAGCTTGTTGCCGATGGCGATGGACTAAGCCCAGGGCTGGTACTGCTCGGTTGTGCACCAGCCCCATCGTCAACCATTGCTATCCCCTGCTCCCATTGCTTGTAGCAGTAACTACAGACCCTGATCCTCTCACCATCTTCACGTCCAGTCCTGGGACTCCCGGGCTCATTCGACAGAGCGGGAATAGAGTTTGCCGTACATTTGGCGCAGAAAACTCGGCCACAAAGTCGACAGTGATGCCTTCGGTTAAATACTGTGAACTGAGAATCACACTCATAGCACACCCTACAGCTATGATCGGGCATCCAAAAGTCCCTGGAAACATTCGCCGGCTCGGACCTCCGAGGGATCCAGGACCTCACCATATCAACAAGCTCAGACAGTTTGTTATCTGGGGTGCCCATCGAAAACAATCCTGCCCAATCCCGCTCATCATGAATGGGTCATTGGCCACTTCGTGGAAGAAATCCCCTCCACAAATTACCTCAAGGACCTAGCATTTATCAAAACCACAAAAGTGGACATCAACAGATTAAGAAACCCAACAAATCCAAAGCCATTTCTGAACTCGAAGAATCAAACAACTGAAAAATTACCCAGAACGCATTGGACTTCAATTTAACTTCAGAAACACCATCAAAATTCATTTAAAAAAAAACCATGCGATTCAATTCAGAGCTTACAGAGTTGATATGCAAAAAATTTCATCATGCACAATCAAAACTCATACCCTAAAAAAAAAACCATTTAACTGAGCTGCTATTGAAATCTATGCAGGAAATGATTATTGAAATATATAACACAGAATTTACAAATCGAAAAATACCTGAGAACTGAATCTTGACGTCGAGAATTCCCGAACCAAACACCCAACCAAGATTCAGCAATTTTCCGCGGCAAATATCAGCCACTAGAGTGAAATTCAGTATCGGAGCAGTTCGTAGAGTGGGTTTAATCCCAAATTCACTGAAACATGCACAGGAAAAAAAATTCAGGAGAATTTTATCAGAAAACTTCAATTAAGTCGCTATCGAATGAATTGAAAAAAAAAATTGAAACGAAATCAAAAGGAGAAAAAGAAAAAGAGTTTCTACACAAGTGACGAAAGCAGAATTGAATAATAAAAGCGAAGCAAAAAAAAAAAAAGCCCTAGAAAATCAACAGACGCACAGAATCTTCATTGGACCCCACCGAACTTTCCCGCGACTCATCTGGTCTCATTTCAGAGGATCAAAAGCACAGCCGCGCAAGAATCAGAGATCTCCTTCACAGTTCATACGTTTATTCAAAATAAAATAAAATACTAAAAAGCACGCAGTTTACTTGCGTATACATATGTACATGCAATGTATGTATGTGTGTGGGTATATGTATATGTATGCATATGTATATGGGTGTATGATATATATTATTATATACTATATAAATCAGGAAAATATATATATTATATAAGCTAAAAAAAAAAAAGTAAAAAGAGGATAAAGAAAAACGATAAAGCACCTGTAAGACTTCACTTGAAATCTGGTGATTTGCGGTCTCGCTTGTATTGTTGAACATTAATTAATTCAGAAATTAGTAAAAAAATTATTAGAATTTGTATTAAGTGAAAAAAAATGTTCTAAGCAACTTTAATGGAGATTTCGCATATAATGAAAACTTGTATTGTTGGATTTTCAACTCGGAAATAAGTACAAAACTTATCATCCTACCAAAAAAGTGCAAAACTTTGACACAATTTGTGTGTGTGTGTGTATACAAGGTTTGTTTGGAAAATCAATTAAAGGTTGAAGTTTGAAACTTAAACATTATATTATATAAAAGTTTTACAATGTAATAAATTATTGTAATATATAAGAGTTTAATATCATAGCAAATTAAACTTATTTTCCTAACGTGCTTATCAAACCAATAAAAATCTTCTAAGCTACTTCAATGGAAATTTCACGTATACTTTTATTTGAGCTAATTAAAATAATAAAATAATAAAATAAAAAAGAATTTTTTTATCGAGATTTTTACTTGTTAACATTTATTTTTTGAAATTTGTGTACTTAAATAAGTATCTTCTACACTACTTATGGAAATTTCACATTTTTTGAGGGGGGAAAATGAACCCTTTTTTTCCATAAAAAATGAATTCTTCTTCTTTTTTTAGAATAAATAAATTTTTCTTCTTTCTTCGTATTTTTGTTGTAAAAACACAGAAATTTTACTTGTTTACCGCCACGTAGAAAAAAAGGTTTCTTTATTTTTTGTGGAGAAAAAGGTTCTTTATGGGAACCACATGAATGCATGCTTTGTGATAATTTGTAATTATGATTTTATTTTTAAAAAATTATGATTTTATGAAATTTGTACGTTTCCTTTTTTTTTTTTTTTCATGTCAAGGTTTTTTCTTTTTAAGAAATTCATAATTTCATATGCCCAATCAATTCTCAACTTCCAAGCAACAATTTGTTATTATTAAAAAAATGCATATTATTTTATTGTGATTTGTGAATTTTTTTTCTTTGAGATAGAGAACAAAACTAAACCATTTATTTTAGATAAATTACAAATCAAACCAATTATTAATGGGTTTGGTGATTTTCAAACTAAACTAAACCTTCTAAAATGTCAAATCCAACCAATCGGTTTTTGTAATAACTTTGAACCAATATGTAAACTTTTTCTCAACCATAATTAAAATCAACATTTTTGGTATGATAAACAATTCTCTTATATTTATTTATTTATTTATTTTTAAAATAAAGATTATTAAATTTTGGAGTATGTTCATTTTTAAAAATATATATAATAGAATAATTGATTATATTTTTTTAAATATATATAAAATCTAAAATACATGGAAATAAAATTTTTCTTTTTTTGAAAAAACCACAAACTAAACCAATTTAATTGGTTTTTTAAAATTCCAAGCCAAACTAAACATATTGTTAATTTGTTTGGTTTTGGTTTTATTCTCCTTTGGTTTATTTTGATTTGATTTCATCAGTTTATTGCCTATTCTTACTTGCCAAACTTTTTTTTGAACATGAGGTGTGAAATTGAAACTCTTAACTATAGTATTAAAATTAAAGGTATAAATTTGTATATTATAAGGCTATGCCTACAACTGTTGTTGTCAAAAGAATTATAAAAAATAAAAAATAAAAAGAAAACTTATGGCTTGTTTCGTTTACAAGTTTAAACCAAAATTTGAATAAAAATTTAAAATTGTCTATTTTTTATACCAAAAAATATTGTAATAAAATATGTTACCTACGAACCAAACAACGCCTCGAATACCAAAATTATACAACATAAATTTATAATAGACTTTTTTTTCATGCCTTGCATTTTCCTTTATGCAAAAAGTATACCAAATATTGTGAAGTCCTGCTTTTTTATCAATAAATTGCATTTAATACTCAAATCCATGCATTTTTTACGTAAACAGTATGCAAAATAGCCTCAAAAAGGGGAAAAAAAAAAAGAATAAAAAAAGTTTAAAAAAACGGAAAAAGGTAAATAACGGGCCCAATATTTTTTATTCCATTGCTCACATATAGAATTTTTCAACTTTTTTTTACCTTCTTCAAGCCTTCAAGGTTCTTTTGGATATTTTTGAGATCAAAATCAAGTATTGACTAGAAGAGGGGAAAAAAAACACAGTGTATGAAATAGTTAATAATCTTTCGTAATATTAAGAGTACCACTTTTATCTTAATTTTTTAATAAATATTAATTGTTGAGTTGTTATTTTTATATTTTTATATTTTATTATTAGGTGTTTAAAATATTATGGCATCAATTAGTGTTAATATTAATATCTCTAAAATCTGAGGGTTATCGTCTTTAAAAGTATCAATTCCTCTAAAATATCTCAATTCTTACGTTCTTTTAGATTACTTAATGTTATAAAATCAAGCAAGATGCCAAATCCCAAATTCACTTCTTCACCACAATTTCCAACATTATATAAGGGCTATTCTGTTTAATTTGGACCAAATTATTCTCTGGGGTGGAATTTTTAAAGGGATTAGCTTTTGTAATTTTTAAAATTACAATATTAAATAGTGTACTTTATTTGAAATTGCGGAAAGATTTTGAAATTTTTCCATAAAAAATGCAAACAAACTTTTTTCCCCACACAAAAAGAGGGGAAAAAAGTATTTATCAAATATAATATGAAAATATTTGAAAACCTTTTAAAAATAAAAAGATAATCATTATTCACTTTTTTTTTTATATGTGACAATGTGGTTTTTAAAGAAACTCAGCAAAAATGTGGTTTTAAAGTATATGCATTTTAATAATAGAGAAGGTAATTATCATTTACTTGTAACAAAAGAATCATCATTTCGTATTATTGCATTTGTTGGTGAAATTTATAAAAATAACATAATGAAGATCATAAATACTGTAACTTCTTTTTTCCCCTCGATCATTGTTCTAAATACATGTTATTCAAAGAAAAAAAGTCATAATCTAAAAGTATAGGAATGAGGAAAATAAACAAAACAAAACAAATTTGCAATGGCTTTTAATTGTCAGAGAAAGTTGAAAATGGCTTCACAACAGTATTAGGAGCTTGTTGTTTAAGATTTGCTCCTAAGGAATAGCCGTCCTCTCACTCAAGAGCCATGGCCGGATAAGGAAGACAGCTAGCAAAGTACGTTGTAGCTGTGAACTATATCTTTTGCAAAAATAATAATAATAATAACAATAATAATGCGAATCTTAACTGGATTGTATTATATTATTAAAAAGAAAAAGAAAAGAAAAGAAAAGCAGCCCAACTTCGTGTATTATTAAAAACGAAAGAAAGAAAGAAAGAAAGAAAGAAAGAAATCTCAACTTTATGATATATTGGATAAAACCAAGACCATCTACGAGTATGCATAACAACAAAAGTCAAATTTTGAGACTTAAGGGTTGAAAATAATACCAATTGTGATGAGCAAGAGCAAGGCGTTTAGTTGTTTGTAAGTCTTTTCACTTCAACCATAAATTAAGAGTTTGAATCACGCTGGCTGAACTCTACTTGAAGATGGTGACATTTCTTCCCTTGTATAAAAAAATAAATAAATAAAACCAATTGTCTATTGATTGAACGCAACATACATTGTTGATATACGATGATAAAAAATTCAACACTAACATAAAAGAATGTTTAACATAGACCTTTTTACACAAAATAACATGTCTAAAGGGAAGATAAATTTGAAAGAAAAGAAAAGGAAAAAAAATCTACTAACGTAGTAAATTTAGCATATTAGTCCTAGAGACATAAAAAAGGGTAAACAGGAATTCATATTTTGGCTTCAATTCTTAGGAAGTGGGAGAAATGTTGTAATGTCTTGAAATTTATTAAGTGATATTGGTGTAGAAAGTGATGATTTAGTGTGCCATGATGTGTTTTTAAATTTAATTTGACTATTTTGTAGAATTTTTAAATTAATGTTACTTTGGTTATTTTAATGTTTTTAATTACTTCTAATTATATTTAATTATTATTTTAAATTTTTGGAACAAAACAATTTGTCAAGTATCAACCACGTCCTTTTTCAAAACCGTGGGCGGTACATGGTTTCTTTTACTAGCTTTGCTTCTCTCTCTTTGTTTATTTAGGCTCTCTCTCTCCCTCTTTCTTTTTCATGTTCTCTCTCTTTCTCTTGCGTCTCACTCTCTCTCTCACTATCTCTCTTTCTCTCTCTCCTCCTCTCAAATTTTGATTCAAAAATCAAGCACAAGCTTTGGTTTTCAGTTGATTGGAAGCTCGGGAACGTGCTTGGACGATCAAAAACATGATTCGAAGGTTAAATCAAGGTTAGTTTTCAAAATTTCAACACTTTTTCAATTTTTTAATTTTCTTTGTATTTTGGAATCTAAGCTCGTTTAAGTTTATAAAACTTTTAATCTAAGTTAGAGAAACTTAGAGTAGCTAGAATCTAAGCTTAGTTTGAAGAAAAACAGATTTGAATCAAGATTTTTTTTATTTTTCTCTATTTTCTCCATTTTTGGATTTATTCAAAATTTTTGTGTAAATCTTGTTTAAATGTGTTAAAAAGTAATCTACTATGTTTTTCTATCCATTATGATTATCATGTATGCTTGAGATTTGAGAAAACAAGTTGAAAATGAAGATTTGGGCTTGGGGAGGCCGAGACCCATGCTTGAAAAATTCTAGAATTTTTCAATTCGGTAGGCCGAATTTCATGTTCGGCAGGCCGGATTTATACGACCAACAGGTTGAACCTAGAAAAGTTTAGCCAACCGGACTTGGTTTTTCGACAAGCCGAACTGCACAGTTCGGCTGGCCGAACCAGGGTGACCGGTAGGCTGACCGAGCATGGTGAAATTTTGTTATTTTTCACCCGTTTTCACCATTTTGAACCCTGATTTAGATTTTAACAATACAATATGATTTTGCAAACTTAAATGGCACATTAGGACACCATAAGATAATTTAGTAACATAAAAAATCTCAAGTTAGATACTGATAGACTTAGTTATTGTATGTTTAACGTTGTTCGTGGTTCCGCGGAGCTGACGTGTGGCAGACCGAGATTACGGTGTAGGACACCGGCATAAGTATCGAGGTAGAACTTCTACCCCCCTTTCTTGTAACCTAGTTTTCAAAGGATTTTGGCCTCAAAAATAATTTTTAACAAAAATGTTTTCAATAATTGGTTGAAAAAGGATTTTTATTAATTGATTTCATAAGCAGTAGAATTGTGGTGGTTTTCATAATAAACCTCATAATGAATGTAAATAACTATATGTGGTGAGAAGAGATTTTAATAATTATATAAAGATATGTATATATATATTTTAGGACATGATGCTATATCAGAGATTGGGTCGTGTAGTGCGCGACCTTGAGGGCAGGTCCCAAAACCCAGCTGGGCCACTTCGGTGGTGAAATAAATATGGTTTGCCTGGAAAAGAATATATAGGTACTTTCTGGATGGTCTATTTTTTTTAAAGGATATATTTACATGATTTTATTTCTTTAACTCTGTTTTGTTTTCTGTTAGTTGTTTTGAGAGGTAAAAATTGTATTTCAATTAAATATCTGTTTGTAAAATATAGTCCTACTGAGTCTTTCGCTCACTTTTTACTTGTTTTCAAACCTTTCCTTCTCTAGGTAAAATCCAACTTAGGACCGATACAGAGTCCACTGCTTGAACTCACGAGCAATAGAGGATCTTGAGTAAGTTAGTAGCTGTAGTAACTCAAGGCATATATTATTTAATTCTACCTCATGTTGGACTGTAACTGTAATAATTTATTGTCGATACCATGTGTGTGCACACGTTGTGGACTAGTGGGACCCAACACGTACCCTCATTGTCCTTTTTAATATTTTATTTCATTTTTTTATCTTATTCGTTAAATTATCATAAATGTTTGTTCAAGAAGGATTTCAAATTAACACATTTCTCATAATTAATTAAATTCTTAAACTTATATTTTTATTTAAATTTCTTTTAATTAACTTAATTAACCTACCACGTCATCTCCCATACTTTAGGACGTAACAAATGTTGTACCCATCTTCTGCTGGTTTAGCAGCCACAACACATTTGTTGTTAACCACAATGTTGTTTTTTATGTTGCCATTGGAGGACATATGACGAATGCCATTTCTCTTCCGGTCGTCGACAAGCAGTGCTGATAACAACGACGGTGATGATGATGATGATGATGATGATTCCTTTTCCATTCCGGTTGATATGGAAGAAGCAAGGCCAAAAGGCATGAGGCAGAGACCTTTGGTTTGGAGATGTTGCATGGCTTTTGCCATATTGGATTCCATCGGCTTCACAAGCTCTCTCTCAAAGGCGATTTCGTCGGAAGGGAAAGCAATGTCGGCAACTTGACCTGATGATGGGGAGAGTAACATTCCATCCTAACATTGTAAAACAAAATCATCTCATATGCAAGAACTATTGAGGAAAGGGGGGAAAAAAAAGCTCCCCTAATGGTGCAAGGTAAATGTAAGTGTTCTAGTCAATCTACATAAGCCCTGTTTGTTTTATAGGTTTGAGTTACAGTTCGAACCATTTTATTATAATATTTTCTCTCACAAAAATTTAAATTTTTATTTAAACCTGTGAACCCAACAGGCAAATGGTCATGTCATCCTTTTGGACAGACTTTAATTGGATTTAGTTCACTAGACGGAGGCTGTATTGTTTACCTCAACAGCATTAGCTGCTCCAAGTCTGTTTGTGCTAAGAACCTGCCAAAATTTTCCATTATGAACACCAAAATCTTTGAAATAATGGATATTTCTTTTTTATACCCTTTAAAATAAGGTTATAAAAGAATGGCAATGTTATAATAAGACCCTCTAAAAATTCTTATCAATGAGAACTTTTTTTAACCATAAGAATTATATCCGACGGTTAAATTAAACAATCTCACTAATAGTTAAATGAATTCAAATACACCAAATTAATTAAAATACAAAAACTAACAAAAAAAAGAGCAAAACAAAGGAAAAAAAAAGATGAAGATCTGCCATCGAAGGGCTTGCGATGGAAATGGAGGCGATCCACCCTTGAGGTCACGATGGAGATGGAGGTTGCTGCCACCATGGGCCTATTATGACCATCGACCACCGTGGGTCTGTTGTAGCCTCAATGACCATAGTGGAAACAACCCACCCTAGGTCGCAAACTGCTCAAAGATTGTGATTTAGAACGTCACCATCAAGTCCTATCACAACTCGCCGATATCTGCTGCTGCAAATTATTGCCCAAGGTTCCACCGGTGCTCCCCTCTAATCCGAATCACAGACTTCGAGCTCCCATCATCTAGATTTCGCCTCACCGATGCAACGCAACCCTACTTGCCACCCCTTCTGCCTCTTGCCATCAATTGCACTCACCTCCAAGTCGCCGCCGACACAACGACCCCCACCCCCCGGTCGTTGCCAAAGCTCGCGACAAATCAAATATCCTAAACTACTCAGACGAATCCATAATGGTCACGACCTTTTCTCACGAACCCGTCACCAAGGTCGAGAAGGTCCGTCAACAAGGTCGTGACCACCATTGGTCATGCTAGTGGCGATTGATTTTAAGAGAGGGATGGCATTGACACTCGAATGGCAAACTTGACCGGTTTCTGATTTTTCGTTTAGTTTTTTTTTCTTTTTATTTTTTGTTAATTATATGGTTTTTTTATTTTAACATTATTTTTTATTATATATGGGAAACCCTATTGTTATTTGGTGGATTTGAGTTTTTTAAACCGTTGGATTAAATCCAATGGCTACAAAAAGTTGTTCTCATAGATAAGACCTTCTAGGAGGGTCTCCCTATAATCTATTCCACAAAAGAATCATACCCTGTATTTAAATTTTTTTATACCTTTTTTTCTGAAAACAAAAAAAATGTTGTGTTACTTTTGCATTCAAATTTTGAATATATGCTCAATTATGGGTCAATTGGCAGTCTTGACCACGAAAAGACCTAACACTCTTAAAGTGAAAAGAAAAAAGAAAAAGGAACAAGAAAAGATTAAAAATAAAAAAATGTCAAGAATATTAAGGCCTTAATATGGACAAAATCAAATTTTAACAAGAAAAGTGTAAGGATTTAACTAGAGTTTGAAGTGTAAAGGTATAAATTTGATACAATCAAATGTATGGATATGACAAAACCGAAGAAACAAAAAGCAAAAGTGGTCCAAAATTTTCAAACAATGGTGAGTTACACTTTTTCTAATTAAAAACAAAAAACAAAGATAATATTTGTTTTCGTAGCATCCTTGAATATTTTATTTACAAGTACTTTTAACACACCTTCACTTGAAGCTGGAGAAATTTCACATACTCAATGATCTCATCAACCATGGATGCCTTGTCAGTCTACAAAAGGAAAGATGATATATAATAGTCAAATTTGTATATAATTGATATGTAACATGAAAATACATGTAATTGGTTACGAGCTAACACAAAGAAAGGCATGCCTTGTTTGGATTTGGTAGAAGCTCTTGTAGTCTTTTCCTACGGTCAGCAATTTTTCTCTCCGATGCTGCAAATGAGGATTAAAAAGAAAAGCATCAAAACCCTATGAAATTATCAACATACTAATTTCCTTTTGACAAAGTAAACTTTAAAAAATTTTGGCAGTTTACTTAAGGTGTTTGACACAACTAACCCTTTCAGCAATACCGTGGGGATCGGCGGCCTGGCCTCGCAGTGCCCTGACACAAGGCTTTTCGGTGCCATTATAGTCAGGAATAGGAGTAGTTGACGTAGTCTATGATAGAAAAAACACAAGCCTTCTTTACAATGCTTGATAGGATTTCCTACTCTCATTTTTTAACAACTAATTACCAATCAACATTTAAGAATTCATGTCGACGTAGGAAATTTTAGCTATGGTAATCGTATTGTACCTTCAATATCGTAATTTGTCTAGTGTGTCATATGAGTTTAGTAGTTATTTGTTATCGTCTTGTGGGATTATAAATACTATTGATTTCATAGTTGTTTCCCTCTCCTATTTTTGTGCCTTTTCCCTTAGCTATGGATTTGGCTTGATTTTCCAAATTCCACTGCATTACTTCACAAGTTTTTATTTTATTTTATTTTATTTTTTAAGGATGACATTTACCATAAACAAGATAAAGTGTGAGAATAATAAGCACCTGTGATAAGGACTTTAATCCAGCCATTGTCCTTGTCATCTGGGGACTAGACGCAAAAGAAGACGAAGAATAATTTGGCATGCAATATGTACCTTGTGTTTCATATTAAACAAAAAAAGTAATACCATATTATATACATACACAAATATAATCACATATATAGATGGTTTTGTTGAACTTGAACTGCATTCAATAAAGAACTAATATTACCTTTGAAGAGAGTGAAGCAGCCAAGTCACTTGAATGGCTTTCCATTGCATAGAAATCATTATCAGCATGTTCTCCTTCTTGGAGACCAAAAACACAATTCTATCTTGCCCCACCATGCCAGGAGACAAGGAAGAAGCACCCTCAAAAGGAGGTGGAAGGGGACTCAAATGCGGGATCGGAGAAAGGGTTTGAAAATCCGTTTGGAAACTCGGAAAATTAAATGGTTCAAGAGCGTTGTTGCATTGCATGTGTCCAAGTCCAACCTCTGGGAAGGGAAGAGAAGAGCTCGAAATATCGCCATTCGCGGGAATATTAGGCATATGATCATATTGGCAATCTGCAAGGTTTGTAACTCCTGCAAAGAAGTTGTTTTGATCATCTTCTTGGACTTGAGCCACTCCTGAATGCAAGCCAGAGTTGATGCCAAAATCGGATTCCAAACCAAGAACAACCGACGAAGCATCTTGAGCGGCTAAACTCTCAGCACTGCCATTTGAATTGTTTGAATTGATCATATCATCTTCATTGATTCCAACTGAGCAGAGAAACAATCCGTTTTGTTGACCAGATTCGCCACGAAAATCAGACGATCTTTGCTTGAGATCTATATCTGACAATGTTGGCGAGTAGAAGAAGTGATCTAAATATTCATAATCATCCATTTTCTAGATGATTTAGTGGACAAGTTTCAAACTCCGTAGAGTAACACAGAAGTCTGTAAGATGAAATTTTGCTGATATTCATCTTGAGTAGTCCTATAGTTTGCCAAAAATAAAAAGTAAAATAAAATAGAGACATAATTAGGTAAATAATATTAATCATATTTCAAATGCTTAAATTAACATGAAGGTAGAATAACATAACCATCCTGTACACATATTTCAACGCCCATTTCAAGTTTCAAACTTTTGGCTTTCCAAATGCTAAACATATATATATATATATATATATATATATATATATAACTATAAAATAATAGGACCAATAAAATTGTAAATTATTGAAAAATGTATGGCAAAAAAAAAAAAGGTGATTGGTTATCAGAATGATTCCACAAGCAGTGTTGACGCAAGGATGATGGAGTTCAAGGGCTGGCCAGAATGTAATTATAGTATAACCACTTCAAAATATGACTGAGACGGGGAATGTAAATTGAATAATTAGATAAATATTATTATATTTAATATGAATAAGCCATGAAAGACTTGTAATTTGATGGTAACAATTTATATTTAAGAAATACCAACATAAAAGAAACTAATGAGAGCCAGTTAACAACAAAAACCATAAAAAAATATATATGTATTTCAAATTCAAAATTCGTACATATATTCAATCATCCTTAGTGACCATGGAAAAAAAAAAGCGAATAAAAGACCAAAAAAACAGTGAACATCAACCATGAAAACTTCTTAATAAACACAATTCATTGTGATTAAGCGAGTGAATAATTGAGATTGACTTAGTCGTATATTAATTAAACTCAACTGAAAATTTTGAGCATAAAAATAAGTGGCTGAAAGAGAGCTGCTTCAAGCCACTCAATGGAGGCTCAACGGTTAGCTTAGGCCTCCTCATAATTAGGAAACTCTAACTAATTATCCATAAAAGTCTCAATCGGTTGAAATTAATCCTATTTATCAGGCCTCTTCCTTTTTTTTTTTTTTTTTTGAATTTTTAGGCCTCTACCTGATACTTAGCTTTTTTTAGCTATTATTTTTTGATGGATTTTTATTATTTTGGTATATGTGTTCTCACATAAAAAGAAATCTTCTGGATTTCAAGAAAATTATTTTTTGGCGTATAAAATGTTCAACTTATAAAACTATTTATTTAAAAAAAGTAATGAATGTCGGATGTTTTCCTCGAAGTGACAAGGCTGGACACGAATTTATACATATTTATTTGTTGCCACTTGACCCAAGTCCTAATCTTGAATTAATGTAATCTACTGAAAATGACAAAAAGTCCATTATAACAAAAATAAAAAAAAAAAACACAAAAGAAATTTCATGAAAAAAAAATTGTTTTTTTGCTCATATATTTGAAAGCCAATGTATAACTATCTTTTTTTTTGTTAAAAAAAGTGTAATAGTCTAGTGTCAAATTATCAAATGATTAATTAACGAAATCCCATTGCAAATTGCGCTACAATTATAACACTCCAGTGGTCCCATTTTTTTTTTTTTTAAGGGAGGTCCCAAATTTTTTATCCCGTCATCTAACTCTTCCGCTACTATCCGTTAAAATAATTACAAATTCATATATATTAATAAAATAATTACTGATTGATAAATTATTTATGTAAGGATTTTTCATATAAAAAGGTACGCGTTTTATTTTGCCATTCACAACTATGAGTCATATTCAGCGTCAATTGTTTAAAAAAATATTTATAATGAATTAAAAGTTATTTTTTTTTAGGAACATTGAAATTTATTTAGCTACCAAAAAAGTTGCATAAGAAACATTAATCAACAAAATTCTTTAGTTAGGTGTTAAAAACATGATCATGCTAACAAAAAATAGTATTTTTTTTAAAACACGGTATATTCCCGTGATTATGGCATACAAAAAAGTAAAATACCACTTTGTTAAATGAATATTATCTATATTTTGTTCAATTTTTAACACCCATCTAATGAAAAAAACTAAAATTGAAACATGTTAATAGATAATGAATCGAGTTCAAGACATTTTGAAAGTCAGAAACCAAATTAAAATTGATAACGTAATTCAAGGACCGTTTGTGAAATGTCAATCCCTTCCTTTTTTTTTCTTGAAAAAATGTCAATCCCATTTTTAGTGGCAGATATTGGATTTTAATAAAAGAGTTGTTTTCACCTTGTAGGTGTTTTCTACTATGATAGTTTAGTTTTTAGATTTTAACAACAGAAGTACTCTCTGCACCTTTTGAGATTATGTGTAATCTGTCAAATCTGTTTTCTGACTGAGTTTATGTTCCTCTAGAAGGTTTTGATGGTAGCCTTAGTACTACAGGGTTGAAAGGCTCGTTATTATGAAGTGTAAACCATAAACACGTTAAAAAAGGCATATAGGTAAGAAATATTAAAAACAAGAAGATAAGCAATTAGAAATTGCATTCTATATTGTTGAAAATAAAATTATTCTAATCTTTTCGGTAACAATAATTTCTAGGTGCTCATAAAAAAAAAAGAAAAAGAAAAAGAAAAAGAAAAGAAAACAACAATCTCTCTAGGTTCATGTGAGAGATTGTATAGAAAACGAGAACCACATTACTTGCACTTGGACTTTGATAAATCATTAATATATCTATTATTTTGGAAGTACTTTTGCCACTAACAACGACAGAGAATCTCATCGCCTACAATTCTTACAGTGGTGAGTGGTAACGCCAGATTTATCATAAATATTTCCACAGCTGTAGCAGAAAGCAGATCCGCACCTGCAATCAACAAACATGGTACAACATGTAAGGATGGGTGTTAAAACAAAGAAATAAGTGTAAAAAATTATGTGGTTTGCAGATTGTTAAATAGAAATATAATGCAAATGCGAGTTTGACCATTTTATCTTCTGCCCTTTGTTTTATAGGCATCCACATACATGAAAAAAAAATACTTTTTTTTGGGAAAAAAAAAGATTATTGAAGCCATCATATCATGTTCTCTTTGTCACTTTGAAAGTCTCGGAACCCACTAATAAATAAGAAAAGACCTGACTTAATTTTACTTGAAGGATAGGCCCAATTTTCACTCATTGCCACCACACATCCATTGCTTGTGTAAGGATTTTAAAATGAGGTTATGGAGTCATGAACCCTAAATGTATCCTGGGAGGAGGAGAATAACTAGAAAAGAAAACTTTTGTTTCAAGTACTACAAAAACTAAAGTTTTGAGAATGTAAGAAATCAAAACAAACCGGTCATCTCTGTGACAAAGTCATTTAATAAACAACAAGCTGGAATAGCTCAGTTGGCTAGAGCGTGTGGCTGTTAACCACAAGGTCGGAGGTTCAAGCCCTCCTTCTAGCGGATCTGTAATAATATATTTCAATAATTTTTATTCTCTCGAGCGATCAATATACCAATAAACTTTCCTTTTGAGTAAGAAGCTGCTTTGACTTTACATCAGAAAAAATAAATTAATTAGCTAGAAGAAGGGTCCAAGTGTTGAATGTGATCTCTCAAGTGTTCACGTTGTGTTAAGTTAACAAAAGATTATCCACAAGGTACTAAATACTGAAGAAAAACGTGAAAAACCATGTTTAAGCTATTACTGCCACATTTTACTTTTATCAAACTCCCCCAGTAAAATCTCCATAACTAATGCCATGTAATAAGCCATTTTAGCAAAAGACATACAATGGCCTGCCTACGTGACTAATACTGATAATCATCAAGCTTCCCTCCACAATTATACTTAGTGCATTAAACTCGAAATTTAAAAAAAAAAAAAGAAAAAAAGCAAAGGGCATACAATGCTCTCATCTTCACAAGTATGGACACGAATGCCACAAAAATTGCTAAGACATATAAAAAAACAAACAAACAAGCAAACAATTCAAAGAAACCTAAACCCCTTCAAAGACACTTACAAAACGAAACATGGTAGAAAGCTTGATTCTACTCATCAGTTCCGCATCGCAATGAGATACAAGGTAGTTCTCAATGTTGAGAACCGCCTCTGTATCTCTTAGCTCTGCATCGAGCTAGACAGCTTAGAAGAGAATTCTCAACATTGAGAGCCTCATGTATGCGGCCCTCAATATATCTCGTAAAAGATAAATAATTCTCAACATTGAGAACCACCTCGGTGGGGCTCATTATATCTCTTGCAGGGCTAGCTCAACGTGCAGCCCCGCACCTTTTTCCACTGCAAAAAACAAGAATGACTATACTAACCTGCATCTCATAAACGAGCAACCGATGGATTTCTCCACATAGAACTTGCAATTGGGACACCTCCTCCATCGCTTTTCCTTGGCAAGATTCATCAACATGATATCCTCCTCCTTCCTCTCGTCGTTGTTCAGCTTCCGAAACTCCTCGCATTCGATCCCCGTATGCCACGGAACCTTACACTCTGCGCAAAACATCCTGTAACAATAAGGGCACTCCGACTGCTTCACGGCCTCTCCCCCATCGTCAATCAACATCGCGGAGCAATCCTTGTACGGACAGTAGAACTTTTGGGACCTGAGAATCGAAGCCTCGCACAGAGCAAACCCCCACCGGTCGAAGACCTCTGTCGGGATTATGGAACGACAATGCTCCGGCTCCAACGACCCTCCGCAGCCGGAGACCGGGCAGGTTATGGCGGTGACGTTTTCCTGGAGCCTGGAAGCCACGTACTTGGAAACGCAGTCCGTGCAGTAGGAATGTGAGCAGCCTTTGATGGAGAAGGAGTCATTCGAGGGTCTGGTTTCGAAGCAGATTTCGCAGACGAATGGTGGGTGGTGGTCGTTTTTGGAATTTGATGATTGTCCTGCTTCAAAACTTGTGTTGGTCGGCTTGTCGAAGCAGAGCAGTTCGGATGTTAGATCGATGAAATTGGGGTTATTGGAAGTAAGCGAAGTCATGATCGCAAGACCGAGGACCCGGTCGTCAACGTACTGCTCGACGAAGATGGACTTATTAGTGAAGAGATTGGGGTCATTGGGAGTGAGAGAAGTCATGATCGCAAGACCGAGGTCCCGATCCTCAACGTACTGCTCGGCAGAGATGGGGTTGGATTTTTTAGTGCTGAAATTAGGGTTATTGGAAGTGAGGGAAGCCATGTTCGCGCGATGGAGATCCCGGTCCTCAATGTATTGCTCTACGGAGATTGGATTGAACTTGTTAGTGCCCGATAATCTTTTCTTCTTCCTCTCGTCGTAGTCTTCGGTATCAAGGTCGATGATCTCGTAGATTTCTTGTTGTTGTTGTGGTTTCTCCGTTTTGGGTTGTTTTCTTCGTCTGCAGATGCCCTCTGCTTTCACTACTTCCACTACTGGTGTCACATTCATGGTGACGACGATAAGAGAGATCGCTTGTTTGGCGCTTTGATCACAACTCACGAGAAACTAATTGGCGGCTGAATGGTTTACTTTGTGTTCGTGTTGGGGTCTTCTTCTCCGATTCCAATTCCAATACATGTTTTAAGAATTGAACTTTGTCTACTTGTGGTTGGATGGAGTCTCGAATTTGGTTAGGGATTCGATTGAGTGTTGCCTTAACCGGTAAGCCTTGTGACATTGCGACCTTCACCCTTTTTTTTTTTTTTTGTTTTAAAATAAAAATATGGCTGTTATTATTTTGATATAACGTGTTTTAAACGAACATCACATTAATATTTTGTTGTTTAAAAAATATTAAATTAATATCTTAAATTTGTTAAAAATATTATTTTTGTATCTTAAGTTTGTGTTTTTTGACGTAAAATTTTCATGTTCTTTTTTTTAATGAATCACAAATTAATTTTGTAAAATTATAATAGAAAATACAAACAATAAGATTAAACAAAACTCATTAAAAAAAGCATATTCCTAAACTTGTTCTTTTTTTAGCATTATTTGAATTTGTTTTCTTACATAGTTTTTATAAAATAATTTAGAGTTTATTAATAAAAAAATAAGTTAAAAATTTCACATCATAAAACACAAACTCAGATATTAAAATGATATTTTCAAAAACTACATGTTAGAATTTTAATTTTTTAAACCACAAAATACTAATATGATGTTTACATAGAATACATGGTATTAAAATATAATAACCCATAAAAATATGCATTTAATATTATTTATGTATTAATCACTTGATTCACATGGTAATGCTTCAAAACATAAAATAATAAATACGTACTTATTTTTTCTCTGTTTTATATATATATTTTTATTTTGAGGTGATTTTGATTTTATTTTAGCTCTTGTCATGTGAGGACCTGATTAATTAAAAGGAAAAAGCCACGTTTACAAAAGCCTATTTTTCTGCCGGTCACATAATGCCAGTTTTTACCCGACTTCTCCCATTCGAATGCACAAGTCTTGATCACTGCCAATATACAATGACCGGACTTTCACCCTTTTTCATTTTCAGACCCCTCAAACCGCAGGACCTCTCTAAAGATAGAAAGGAAGGAAGTATACCCCACTTTTTAACGAAAGAAAAGTAAGTATTATTTTCCTATTTATCCTCTAAGTTATATCATTTATGTTACTTCATCCTATGATTTTTAAAATGTATCATTTAATTCTCTCAAACTTTATTCCTTTAGTAAGTATCTCCATTCTATCCAACTCTGTTAGTTTTTGGACAGTTTTTTACAAAATATATTTTATATTTTCCTCTAAAACGACATCACTTATGTGATTTTTCCCCCTCTCTACTATCAAAATATGTTATTATATCCCTTTAATTTTTTTAACAAATAAGCTCCTTCCATCTAAATTCAGCAAATTCAGGATTTATTCAGTAAATCTAGTATTTATATATTCATCAGGTTTGGTAGATCTAAATTTATTTTGGTAAATTTCCGTTTACTAGAGGACCTAATCTGGTAACTTATAAATTTGTCCTATAATCAAATATTATGCATCAGGAATTTACGTATTTATTTAATTAATATTTATTATACTTTTATGCAAATACCTATTATATTTTCTATTTACATAATATTTATTAATTTTGTAGATAATAGACAAATCTTTAATCCTTACAATCTTCTTTTACAATTAAAGATGCTATTTACTTACAACTGTAGTAGATGTGCTATTTCCTTCTAATAAAAATTCAAAACTGAGCAATGCGCAACAATTTTTAACAACAACAATGATAATAATTAAGGAACCTTTTAAATCACATGCATCATGTAAATCATAAATGAATGGTTCAATTTTATTTTTTTTTTTTCATATTCATGTCAACTCAACCTTTTTCTCCCGCTAAGTTAGCGGTTAACTAAGCAACTAGTGAAGAAAAAATTGAAGCTTGGATAATAATTAGAAAAAAGAAAAAAGAAGAAGAAGAAGAAGACAAAGAAAAAGAAGAAGGAGAAGAAGCTGTTAAACTAATACTAGGCACTAATCCGAGTAATGCAGACCTTAATACAAGAAACAAACACAACTTCCCAATGTACACAAATGACAATAATATGATTGGACTAATTATTTATTCAAAAAACAAACGTTATTGGTCTAATATGTACAAATGTGCGTTCAGAGACTGCAATAAAACTAGAATGGATCTGCGTTTTCCATTCAAACGTATGAATATTAACAAACATGAATGAACTTGTATTTTGGCACTGTACAATTATAAAACCAAGGACTATAAATCAACATCGGCATCCATGTGGTAGTCGCACCAGCAGAAGATGCTACTATATGCAAGGAGAGCAACTGAAACTAGCACCTTAGACTGGAATATAGATTTTCAAGGGCAGCATATAAGGGCTCAGCGGCCTTTGGCCTTTCCACTGTCCCGAGTAGTATGTCGGTTGTGGTGAGGTAAGGATCTCCATAAAAACATAGGTTAGCATCCAACCTTGTTGCGACAATGTTCCCTTCCAACGAGACTCCCACAAACGCACCTGTCAAAAGTGGCCATATAGTGTCAGCTTTTCAGCTTTCATAAACTCCCAAGATTCAACAAAGGTTTATAACTCGGTCATTGCGTAAAACAAATCGACATGGTATGAGAAACAACAAATAAATGCAAAGAAGAGGCTTTAATTTGCAATTAAAGACAGAAGAAGGCGAAGCAAAGCACTCTTGTCTCACAAAATTCCCGAAACTGGAAGTAAGACCCTTGCAATATACCTTTGCTACAACTGTAAGTGTAGCACATTCCTGAACCTCTGTCTCCGGCACGAAGATCTGCTTCCACCACTCTTCCAATGGGTCCTGCAGCAGCACTACACCCCGCACCAAGGGAGAAATGCATGCGACTACAAAATGTCTTCACAGCTTCCGAGTTATGAAGAACAATAATAAAGTCCATCAGCTCACCCCCAATCTGATATAAACAATGGCAATAAAAAAAATCAACAACCTTGAGAGAAGCTCTGAAACTTGCTCCAATGTTAAAAGAGTTTATGAACAAATGTTAACAATTTGTTTCTTTCTTCCTTTCAACTTGATGAGCATCAGCCGTAACCAATTACAAGTTTTACCTGAGCACCCCATCCTAAGCCGATGGAGGATATGGCTGATGGTGCAGACCATGATCCATCTGCCCTTCTAGTGATGACCAAACCAGTGCCAACTTTGTAAGCAACCACAACACCAGCTTTGACAACAGTTAGAATTGCCAGGCCTCTGGCTCCTTTTAAAACTGCTGACGGTATGGACCTCTCAGAATTCAGTCTAGAAATCTGCCAATTAAACATGATACTTAAACGTTAAATCATGCACTGTGGTCTCCACAATGAAAAATCCATTTTTTTAACCCAACCTCAGCTATATAAGAGGCACTTAAAAGAAGACAAGAAGAGAGAGATATTACAAAGCAAAGGAAAAAAAACTAATTAAGCTAGTCCAATTCATCATATCATAAACCATTTGCTAACAACTCATTTTATTGAAAAGTTGGATTGAGATGCAGAGCTGGACCTGGCAGTAAGTTCTCAGTGTATTGGATGCTTTGTATATCTCATGTTCCATGGACAAACCAACAGGAAGATTCAGCCATCCTCTTGTACATGTCCAATCCATCACATCATGCTTCGCAACTTGTGCAGCATTGCTAACACTGTTTATAAGAATGCTCTGTAAAGGATCAAGCCTATCATAACAAGCATCACAGACCCTCTGAGGATTCCTCTCCCTAAACTGGACAGGCATCAAGCACCTTCCTTTAGAACATGATCTGCAAAAGATACCCCCACAGAACCGACAATGGTGCCTTCCACGAGTAATCGCCGTAAAAGGAGCAGTGCACTGCATGCAAACTGTAGTGGCACTATCAGGAAGCCACTCAGGGGGTTCGGCCTCCAACACCTCTTTGTAAGCACTGTAATTTATTCCACCGGCCTCGAGAAAGGGTGGAGCGCTGGGTATGTAAACCGACGAGTGTACATAGGTGTCTCCATTCTTGCTAGAGCCAAGAAACGAAACATTAGAACTGGGTAACAACTTGTTCGCAGGAACACTTGCAGATTTATTCTGCCCAGTTATAATTGCAAATATCCCATTAAGCACATTCTTCAAGTTCACCTCCGGGGGCATATTTGCGAGCGTGGAATTACCAGCATCCTCACTTGAATCATATCCGTCAACAATAAAATCCTCAGATTCATGTGGAAGTTGGTACAAGAACTCTTGTTTTGATGGCTTCGAAACTGATGGATAAGTAATATGGCCTTCCGTCACGGCCCATCCACCATCACTGGAGTCATCATCAAAATGGGATTCAGCGTTCTCTTTTTCTAGCTTAGAAAATGAAGAATATGTAACTCTCCCCTCAAAGCTTGCCATGAATTATAAGCACAAAATCAATTATTAAAATCACCAAGGGATAGACCTGCCACTTGCAATTAATACCTCCCTATTACTATAATTCAGGGTTCATAAGAATTTCCTTCACACAAAAAGATATAAACCATTAATAACCAAATAAAAAAGCTAAAAGGTTTTACAAACAAGACCAAAAAGAGTAGATTCCCAAACCATAATTCACCAATAATCAGCAATTTCATTAAAGAAGAAAAAAAGATCCTGCTATCGCCAAAATCAGGCAAAGCGGCATTTCGCCTCCAACAGAAACTCATAATTTTCGATTCACGTGTATTCTCCGCATCTATTTCACGTAAATACATTATTACAATAAGCTCCAATGGATTAATCCATACAACCCAAATGAATTGCTAATACATAGAACTATGGCGGATAAACCGGCGAATTTTCGTATTATTAGGGTTCCGAAGACGCCAGCATAAATCTTAGGAGAGACGAAAACAAGCACAACCGAAATTGAAATTCAAGCAAGAAAATGAACGATTTAAAAATACCTAATCGTCATGCGAGCTGTAGAATTGCCGATTTTTATTTTTAGGGTTTCGAAATCCAACCACAAAGACCAGAGCCAATCAATCACCACAAGAAGAAGAGGAAAACTTGGAATGCCTTGTTTTTTTGTTTTTTTTTTTTTTTGGGTTTTCGTGGTGGTGCGTCCGATGTGTCCCTGACTTTCAAGGAAGGTCATAAGGTACGCGGCGTTGCAGTCCTCAGTCCATGTGGATCTCAAACAACATTGACAAAGCTTGGGAACAAATCCAACGTAGGGCCCATCATTCGGGCCCAATCCATACAACCTGTGTCCTCCCCCTTTGCATCTCGCTCTCCCTCTTTCCAGACAAATTGATAGATAATTAAATATTATTTTTTGGCATCGTTTATCGATTCTATATTTCTGAAATATGTGAAAGTATGAAATATATAACTTTTAGAGAGCATAAGATATAATTAATCACATGTATTAAGTTAAGATTAAACAAATATATATTATCTAAGGGTATTTTAGTTATTTAGACTAAAAGTTGTATGACTTAAACCAAGAAAAAAAAAATGGTAGAACACAAAATAGTAATTAAAAGTGGTATACGACTTTATTTACTCCTCTTCTTCAGCCCTCCAAATTCCTTTTCCTTTATTTCTATTGCAAACTATTTGGCTAGTAATAAATATAAACCCGATGATGGTGGCATAACCACAAAGACAATTACTATATAATTAAATTCTTAATTCTCTAAACTAGTGAAATTATTAGGGTGTTTAACAATGTCAATTTGAAGGAAAACTTTTAGTTGTTATAGTGTAAAATTTTCACATGTTATAATTTTAAGAAAAAATAAGCTACAATATAAAGCTCTCGTATGTTTCTATGATTTTAACCAAAATTAGTTTAAACTACACTTCTTACACCCTATGCATGTTTGACGTGCATGGATCTTAAAAAATTATTGATAAAGAGCGTGAACTAACTCCCTTTTCACTCCGCTCCAAATACTTGGATTTTTAACGGAGGAGGAGAAGAAGAAGAAGAAAAAAGAAAGGTTGCAAAGTAACTAATCCTGTCTTGATTAGAATTTAATGCTCCCTTGATCTCGATCTCGCTTAAAGTTGCATGACTCCCATTCTCGTACTCCTAATTTGGCTAATAATGTTTCATATTAAACACATGATTTTTTCAAATCTATGGGTTGCTTGGCATCTCTGTTGGAGCCGTTCTAACCAATATAGAGTATAAAACTTGCAACAGCTACATCAAATTAAAAAAATCCAACAAAAAGCTATCACATACTATAATTTTTAAATCAACACTTTTCGTTCCACTTACTCTCCCAAACTCCCTACTAATTCATACACGAGTTCACAAGTTCAATGCGTCTTTAGATACAAGCAGCGAAGAGTGACAACGTGCTATGGCCAGACTCTTTTTTTGGTTCAACTATATGAAGCTTGTTTGCAAAATTAGTGTATTATCAATCTAAAAGATACAAAGCTAAGCAAAATATATAAACAATAAATAAAGATAAAGATAATAAAAAAAATAAACGATACAATCGATAAAAATTATCCAAGTACTTATACACGAAGCTTTTTTCCTGGCTGTAAATCATCGTCATAATGGCCGCCCTCATCACCGGCCTCCCTTTCCATCTTCTTTCTGGAGAGTATCTTGTTGATCTTGTGAAGCTCATTATTAAGTTTCTGGTCTTTGTTCTGCTTTCGTGTCTTCCGACCATCTTGCATCTTCACACCGAACTGGAATGCAGCCTTTGGCATTGCTTCCTTCTGCTCGTTGTACGTGGCCCACTCCTCTTCTGTCTCAAAATCCCACCGGTGAAGCCGGCCTTTTGCCTGTAGTACAACAAATTATCAGTTAATATCGGTTAACTAAACCTCTTGCATGCTACACACAAGTGTATTATTGTTGCATAGTAAAAATGCTACTGTTGGCAAAACTAGAAAGAAGGAACGTTAGTTGTCTTGAGATCACTTGCCCTTCCTCCCATGTCCATTTTCGACAAGTCATCCTCGTCATCACTATCCACAACCTCACGGTTATACTCCTGATACCCAGGGTAACATTCAGAATAACTTTCAGAGATAAAATTGGGATCCTTTTCCCGAGAATCTCTCTCCCTCAACTGTTGAAGTCTCTGATCATCTCGCTTAAACACGGACCCTAAACCCCGATCCTTCTCTTCTTGGGTCATAAAGCGTGGATCTTGCTGAATGTTGTTTAATCCGGCTTGAACATCGTAAGCCTGCATGTTTTGCTGTAGGTACTGGTCCGGATAAGCCATTTGTTCAGCGTATTGGTACTCCTGCCAGTCTCCCTGGTAGGCACCAGCCAAGGCTTGAGTTTGCATCACATCGTAACCATTCTAAACCAAATTACAAAACGTAAAAGTCAGCAAACAGATACAGACAACTAATACTAATTCATCCTTGTTCTATGCATCAAAGTTCAAATAAGAATTACGAGACATACTGTTTCCTGCCATTCTTGAGGTAATGCAGACGGTGGGACTGGACCATAAACAGGTTCTGTAAAATAGGAAACTTTCTCCTTATTTCGAGGAGACTCTTCCATGTCTTCCGAAAGAGGGCTTTGGCTCATGTCTTTACCAGGAACGTCATAGTCCACACCCTCCCCAACAAAGATGTCATCTTCTTCTACTCTAGCAGCAATTGGGCCCTGCTTCTCCCTTGAATCGGTATTATTTTTCCTCGGAGTAGGGGGAGGAGGTGGCAAGGTCTCTCGTTCAGGCTGATTCTTTGCCATCCCACCATCAGGCTTTGAGGGCTTGTCCTCTTCGTCATAGTCATGACCAAGAACGGAAATCTTTCCTATAATTGAAAATGAACACAAACAAAAAATTGTATATATTTGTCACGCAACTAACCAACAAAGCAATTACAAAAAGGTTATACGATAAAAGTTAAAACCAGATTGCCCTATATCAATTTTAACCATTGCAACACTTCACACAATACGCATACACAATGCTTTCTTTCATGGACTATAATTCCAAATGTCTGAAAATGCACATCATAGCTTCGGTTTTACATTAAAAAAATGGTTTCTGAATTTGAGTACTCGTTAGAAACCCTTTTAAAGGCAATTACATGGCAACGCCCACAAAATTCTAGCAAGAAGTTGCTCACAGAAATTACCTTTTGGTTCTCTATCCTTCTTTTTCTTTTTCAGAACCTTCCCAGAAGATCCAAGACGTAGATATGACATGATTTTAGCAATCCGATCAAGCACAGAACCATCAACACTGACAGTGACCATTTCCTGCACAAAATACAAGTCACTCAGATTAAACACTCATCACTGAAAAGAAATTGCGCATA
Organism: Artocarpus hirsutus; assembly: GCA_946598075.1. Lineage (NCBI taxonomy): Eukaryota > Viridiplantae > Streptophyta > Magnoliopsida > Rosales > Moraceae > Artocarpus > Artocarpus hirsutus. The sequence goes on along the minus strand of CAMOHE010052594.1, from coordinate 62,235 downwards.
GGATCAACAACGTTAAATCTCATTACCTCAGGCTGTGGACAGTCAGCTTTACTCCTGTGCAGGGTGGTTGGAATGTCATGTGAATATCCATTTTCCTGATATGACCCCAAGAAAACACAAGGAAAAAAATTTCAGCCAATTGGACCTTAAGGATTCCGTTTATGGAGCACCACATGTATTACAGTAAGATTGAATCATCTACGAAAGGCCTGAGGACCATATTAGATTCCATAGTGGAACTTCTATACAAGTTTATGTGATACGTAAAATATCAAATACATAGCAAAAACACAAAAAGAACAAGCAAAAAAATTTACCATGTCAAAAATGAATGACATGCGACCTGGAAGGAACATCTCATTTGACTTGATGACAGTCTGAGGCTTCACTATCCATTGATAAACTGACTGAAGCACAGAAAAGAGACATCAGAAGGGCACTTTATGATCTCAAAAATATTAATTGTCCTTCTGTCCACAAAAAATAAAATGAACCTTTGCAGTTGCAGTTCGAAATGACACTTGTTGGTCTTCCTTAGATGGCCTATCAAGGAACAGCAAGAATCTGTCAGTGTTGGCCTCAAAATACAGCTACAAAATTACCTTCTATATTTTTGGAGAGTATATTAGAAACAGAAAACGGAAACACCAATAGAAGGGGAAAAGAAAAAATTCCTTTTTTTGTTTATCAAAATTATTGAAGGATAAGGAAAATGCAACATCGCACAAGCATACTAGAACTCGCATTGTCACAAATGCACGTGCTAGATTAAAACAACTATACAACTATGAGACACTTAAGCCAAATGAAATCAAAGTTTTTTACTTTTGGCCTCCGCACCCACAGAAAAATTCATGTCTACTTAGTCTACAAAACATGGGGAACTGTAAAAAAATCCATGGCCTTGAAATATGCTACCGGACACATGAGATACCTAGATTTCCCATCAGCTTCATCTCCGGCTTCTGGTTTCTTGTCAATTTCACTTCGTACTTTGTTGAGTAAAGCATAATCCAAACCTTTGACCAAATGTGTATGTTCCACGTCCCCTGAGCAACATTGTTCCGCCAAAAGATATTAGAAGAGGATTTATACTGCAACTAAGCACCTCAAAATGTAATACCCAAGCACAACAACCAAAAGGGTACGCCAAAAACACATTCATTAGCAACAATTCATGGTATTTTTCAATTGAGCTTAACCTATGTATAGAAATAGAAATACTTCAAACGCCTCAGGCAATGCTAAGAAACAAGGAAAACAGATCATATCGAACAATGCTATAAGACAACGGTAGTGATGAATTTCACGCCCTAATAGAAATAGAAATACTCAAACGCCAAAGGCAATGCTAAGAAACAAGGAAAACATATCATATCGAACAAGAGTGTCCTGCCTCTTCTGTTAGTTGTGGTGTTTACTGCCGGTATAGGTGTCCCACACATATCAAAAGCTAAGATCCTAAAACCAAACACATTCACAACAACACAAACCTCCGAGGTATTTGCTCTTCTCGATGGACAGTTTGTGGGCATCAGCTGACCTGTAAATTCCGACCCAAAATTAAATTCAACACAAAAATTGATAAAAAAAAATAACAAAAATAATAATTATTACAAAAAAGAAAAGGACAAATTTCAGGAAAATTCGCACCTTAGGTCGACGGTCCCAGGCGGAGCAACGGCATGAAAAGAACCCAATTCAGTAGCTTCATAATCGGGATTTTGATCCTCCCTGCGCTCCTTAGCTCGGTCTCTGTACTTTGGCGCTTCTGGTTGTTCTGCTTTCTCTTCTCTGCCAAATTCATACACAAAGACACAAATATCAAAATACAATTTTCTTCGGCGTTAATCGCGTCTAGAACTCGACAAAACCATAAAATTTTTGCCGCAATAAACTCAAAGTTTTGGGATAAAAATTGAGATATGGTTTCCTGGTGGGAAAGAGAAACTGGATTCCATGAATACTCACTTGCGACGAACAACTTTCTCCTTGTAATGTTTCTTTGAAGAAGAAGTCATCGTTGATTGAAGCTAAAATCCGGAAAATAGGTTTTCGGACTGTTGTTCTTGCTGTGGTTTGGAAGGACGATTTGGGCGCAGAGAGAGTTGGGAATTTGAGCACAGAATTACGAAACTGCACTCGCGTTCATATAAGCTAGGCCCAAGGGCCAAATCCCATTTTAGCATAGTGACCTTGACGATGATGACGACGATTATGATAATAATAATAATAATAGAGAAATTATACGAATAACATGCTTTTTAAACTTAATATAGTAAATAATACAAGTTTAAAAATATTAAGACTTATTTAACATATCATATTATATTATATTTTATTATATTTTTTTTATATAATATAATACAATATATTAAATATATTCTTAAAATATATAATATTTTTATAATTATGTTTTTTTAAATACTAAAATTCTCAATTCTACTTCTATTTTTTACATCTCCTCAAAAAAAACAAAAAAAAAAACTTAAATCAACTTTCTCTCTCCTCTCTCTCATCCTCTTTTCTCTCCAAACCCGGCGGCAACTCCAAAAACCTCTCCCGTCATGACTTCGACAACCTCAAGCAACTCTGGCGACAAATACAGTGCCTTCGTCCATGACAGTGCCTCCCTCCCGACTCCTTCCTGCCTTCCCTACACAAAAGCTCACGCGACTTCTACGTCTCCGTCTGCGACTTCGATGCCTCCCTCCCTGATTCTAGCGTTCCTCCTCGTGTAACTCTGACAGCTTCTCCTAACTTCCTCCACGACGTCAACAGGCACAACTCTTGCCACGAACGACTCCCGATGCGACTCCGACGGCTGTTCCAGCAACTTTGCAATTTGGGCCTTGTGGTTTCATGGAGGTTGCGTGGTTCAAGCTTCGATGAGGAAGCCAGATCGGGAAAATCAAAGAGGATAGAGGGGGACGGGCACAAGAGAAGGGAAAGTAAGAAAAACATGGAGAGAAGGGAAGAGAGAGAAAGAAAAATTCATAATTTTTACAATTTTAATTGTTAATAATTAATTTGGGGTTTTTTTAAAAAAATTTACCTAGTTAATAAATGTGTATTTATGTTTTTTTGTCTATTTATTAACTTTGTTTTAAACTTTAGGTGGTTAGTTTTATTTCTCTATAATATGGTCTATTTCTCCATTCTTCTATAAAAATATTACTTAAAAAAAAAACAAATATTATTGTAATAAGTAAATTAAAATATTACAATTATTGTTGCATAAATTTGCAGCGTTCAAATATTATAATAACTACTATATATTATCCTAATTTTTGAAAAATATTGAAGCAGAAAAAATGTTACAATATTCTAAAAGGTTGCAATATTTCAATTCTATGTTATAAACATACCATGTTGTGTGATTTTTACTATGAAAAACACAACTTAAGGAGGTCCATATAAAAATAGGAGTACAGCAATGAGTGGCCGACAAACCAGAACATCAACTAAATAAAATCAAAACAAACCAAAACATCTTATTATTTTTTAGAAAATTAAATTAAATAGTATTTTTTTCCTTAAAACTTAAAGAAGTAAGTAAAATGTTTTAATATATTTTAGATAAAAAATATACTTATATCGTAAATATAGTTTATTTACACAATAAATAAGATTTATTTATTTTTTTTATCGTCTTAATCCTAATAATAAGTACAAACCTAACTCTACCATAAACCTTAAGTTCAATGCTGCATGTTAAATAAAAAAATGTTGCCTTATTTATTTATTTACTTTTATGAAATAGCAAAATCTTACCTTTAATCAAGCATTAGAACTGTATCTCTTTATGTGTAATTAGAACTGAAACTTTTAAAATAAAAACCGTAACATATAGAGTTTAAATTGTAGCTTTTTTTTTTTGTCTGATAATTATAACATATAAAAGCTTTATATTGTGGCGATAAAAAATCTTAGCTAAAGTTGATTTTGCCAAAAACTACCTTGAAACACCATTCATGAATCACTATAAGCACACATTTGCAATCCTCTCAACAACTCCAATGTAAGTACTTGTAATTAGAATTGAAACTTTTAAAATAAAAACCGTAACATATAGAGTTTAAATTGTAGCTTCTTTTTTTTTGTATGATCATTATAACATATAAAAGCTTTATATTGTAGCGATAAAAAATCTTAGCTAAAGTTGATTTTGCCAAAAACTACCTTGAAACACCATTCATGAATCACTATAAGCACACATTTGCAATCCGCTCAACAACTCCAATGTAAGTTTCGTAATTAGCTTAAAACTGCCATAA
>CAMOHE010052594.1:12091-52506 GCA_946598075.1 Artocarpus hirsutus | reverse complement strand
CATGAAAAAACATTTAGTGGTAGTGTGATTTATTATGGTATGTTTGACCTAGTTAGAACTATAAACACTATAGTATATAAAAGCTTTATATTATAATAACTTTTTTTGTTGTAGCATGTGAGAGCATTTTATTATTTTTAATTGAAAAGTTGGTTAGAACCAACTAATGTCAAATATGTTAAACTTTAGGAGAGGAAATATCAACACTGTAAGGAAGTTTATTGCATACAAAATATCAATTAGACTTGCTAATTCTAAAATTAATGGTGAACTTTTGAAATTTATTGTGTTTGGTTAACCAGTTTAACTGAAAAAATTAGTTTAAAAACTGTAACATGTGATAGCTTTACATAGAGACAATTTTTTGCTTTATACTATAACATATGATGTATTGTTTGGTGCTAAGGTTCTAAACAATGTAGATAGTTTAAAACCATAGAAACGGTTTTTATTGGCGTTTGGTGGAATTATAACTGATACGATTTTAAACCATGAAGACGTTTTTCAACCCTAAAATCTAAAACTTTGCCCCCTCAAGCTTAAACAGTTTTGTATCATTTTCTACAATAAAATCATTCTCATTATCGTTTTCTTTTATAAACCATAGTTTTTCAAACACTAGTTTTAGTTTTAAACCATTAGTCTTGTCTTAAACCTTTACATTTTCAATATTAGTTTAAAACTACCGTTTAAAACACACAGTTTTAAACCTACAGTTTAAACCATACAGTTTTAAACCAAACCATTACAAACCTGCGCATAACTCATGTCTATCACAAGATAGCTAATAATTTCACAGAAACAATTATGTAAAGGTAAAACCTTTTAGTTTTTAAGGGATTTTTTTTTAGGCTTAAGTGAAGATAACAATTTACACCTTGTATTATTGTTTCTATAAAATTTCAAGTAATCTTGTGATACACATTTGATTACCAAAATTTTGCAGGTTCATTTTCATTTTTAAATTCAGGGACCAAAACTGAATGGAAAGTTTTTATCCAAAAAAAAAAAAAGTAAAACCAAACTTTTGTGTATGCAAGTTGGGGACTCCTACCATCAAAATCTCAAAAGAATATATATATGTATCCTCTTCTCTATAGTAGAATTATATCTCAAGGTTTAGAATCATGACCACATTATGTAATGAATAGGAGAATACCCTCTTACGACAACTCATTCAACGTTTGACCCTGTGTGTAAAGGCTTCAAGGATGAAGTGAATGCTTGATTTGGAACTGGACCGTACGGAGGCATCTCCACATGCGGAGGCAAAAAGAGCATCACAGATTACCACTTGTGCGTCAACCCTTAAGACTATGTCTGGTGGGAATCTTTGCACCCAACTGAGAGAATCCACCAGCTCTTCGCCAGGACTCGCTGGAATGGGCCTCCTTCATCGGCACGTCCATATAATCTCTGAGATCTCTTCTTCTACGAGGAGAGGTTATCGACCGGTGATGTCATTGATCGTTATCCAGAAGTCGAGTTCTGAGTATTACGAGAATTTTGTCACAAAGTATTAAAAAAAAACCATATTAGTAAACAGTTTCTAAACCATTTTTTTTTTCTTACAGAGAATTTATGAAAGTAATAAACTCACCTCCTAAAATCTTAGCAAATCAAACGACATGTGGGTTTTGGTTGTGTGACATGTGCTTGGTTGTTAAAAGCACAAATAACATGGGTTTTCAAACGTTAACAAACACAAACAAGGGCTTGTCGTTTTAAGTTTATAGCTGCAAGCAAGCCGTATTAATTAAGCCGTCTGTTCAGTCAATTGCCTAATGGTACGGAGACTAGAAATGAGAGAAAATGCATGGTTTTGGTTTTGGTTAAAAGGGCAAAAAGTAGCAACATCACATACGAAATGGGAGGCAAGACTTTCTTTGGGTACGTGGCAAAAACTTGTTGGCTTGTTACATTTGAAGCAAAAACAAGGTTTCAAAGGAATTGTAATATTAAACTTGTGCAAAGTAACAGCATCATCTGCGTTGATTTCGTCCATTTTTTCATTGTCTTTGGACCCACAATCATTTCCCACGTGCACAACGAGGATGTAATGCCAAGTAGTTAAAAGAAAAAAAAAACATTCAACCGCATGTCGTTGTTTTGTAATGTATAATTGGGGTTGTTTGGTGAAGTAAAGTCCATTTTATATGATTATTTGGGATTAATAATGAGGGCATTTGGTGTTGCAGAGAATCTTTGTCATTTGGCACTGCCAAATAGGTCGTTGTAGCAGCCCCAAACGCCCATTAATAGACCAGGATTAGAGATAAAAATCGCGTTAATTTCATTTTCAGTTTTCGAACTACCTGATAAAATTTCTGTCTTGGTCTATGATATTTTATATGTCTTAAAAAGTGTTTGATCTATACATTTGTTTAAGATAAGCAAGGCTTTGAGCTTATTTGACTTTTACCATCTCAACGAAAAAAGGTATATAACAATTATAAAGGAATCGTTGGGAGTTAATTTTGTAATTCTAAAAATTACATTTTCATTGATATTTTAACAAATATGTCGGTGAGAAGACTAATTTTTGACAATTTAATAGATTAAAAACTCGTTTTAAGACGTTTTAAAAGTTTAAGGATCAAATTGCAAATTGACTTATAATTCGGGGACTAAAAGCAAGAGTGCCACTTCTCCATGATGGAAATTCAACTTTACCCTAAATCATCACATTTGCAAATTTGGTTCCACGTGACAATATTTGTTGGCTCTGTTGCGTGGCACTAGAAGATTGAGAGTTTCTATTTTGTCGTCCATATTGGGAAGGTTTGAAAGGTCGCTTTTGGAAATTGCAAAAGTGACCAGTAACTTCTGTAAAATTTCCCCTGTTTGGTCTGCCCTTATCTATGGGCTTTGGTTTAGCTGTACCGGGTTGGACTCAGCCAAGCACGTGTATGTCCCAAACGACCCGGATGTGAACAGAGATCAATTATTGGGAGGGTGTCACGCACCAAAAACGACAGGTAATCGTGGGGGCAACTGTGCAAGTGTGAACCCAAGCTTTTGTGATCGAGGGTTGGTTGAGGCCCTTTTTTATTTTTAGTGACTGCATGGCACATCGCCATATCTTATATTCACATTTTTTTGGGCTAAAGATCTTGTTTCAACATACTGTTTAGTATATATCCTACTGTTTAGTATATATCCTTCTGTATGGCATATCAATTTAAACTTTGCTGCTCAAACAATTTATTGTGTAAAGCTTTTATATACAATAATATTTTAAACAAAAAATGATTCAAACTAAAGGTTTTGAACTACTCTCTTAAACATACTAATATGTTTTTTAATAAAATAGTAAATATGTGTTTAAATCGAAATTAAACAATGTAGACTAAACTTCTAACAAACATATTATTACCAAGTAAATTTTACAAATGGGGTGTAGAGTCAAATTTGTCAGAATTAATTGAAAACAACTTCTTTTTTTTTTTTTCATTATTGCTTCTAGTAAGACTAGGGATCTCAGTTTTGTTCCTTTTTTTATTTGTAGGAGTTTAAAGAATTTCTATATCACGTTTGTATCTACTCATAAAAAAAAAACATTGTCAAAGAAATGGATTTTTAATATTATTATCATATAAATTAAGCAATGTAGACTCAAATTTGTTAACATTAATAGAAGCAAAGTGTTTTTTTCATTATTATTTCTAATAATACTAGGGTTTTAGTTTTGTCCTTTTTGTTAGTGGTTGGTTAAAGAACTATTATATGAAAGTTATATCTACTCAATTAAAAAAAAATTCATTGCCCAAAAAAAATTGAATCCTTGACATTATTCTTCATTTTTGATACTAAATAGTCCAATTTTGTTGGTAGGAATTGACCCTTTTTTTGTCGAAAGAATCCAAAGTTAATAGACAAGAAGATGGCAGCGCCACTGGTCATGCCCTCCTTAAATCTACAATCACCTGCTTGACCCGCCATTTTTTAACTGCTCTGATGACCAATATAGATTGTTATTATAATCTCGATCATGAATGTAAAAAATTGAGTTTTTGAATTAATCGGCCAATTGGCATTTTAATTCCAACTAAAATTATAAGTTTAAAAACTATAATATATAAAAGTTATACATTATAATATGTTTTTTTTATAGCATATGAAAGTTTTACATTATAGTTAGTTATAATTAATTAAAAAATTAAAATGCCAATCCCAAGCTAATTTTTTGTGGGGCTAGCTTGTTTTCACTACTTGGAAAAATTGCCCTGTTTCATGCCATTTTTAAGCAAATGTTGCTCTGCCATATTTGCTCAAAACAACTACTGTAAATATCTAAGTTTTTAATTCTTTCTATGGAAGTGTAAAATATCTATTTAAGCTTTGATTGTTGCAAATTTATAAAGATAAAATTTGCTTAAGTGAGAATATAGATTTTGTAAGAAGTATACAAATTCGTCTAGCTTCAACCTTAAAAATAGGCTTTTACACAATATTTTTACATAAAAATAGTATTTTTTATATGGGAACTTAAAAAACAGTGCTCACAATTTATTTTTTTTGACTTTCCTAAATGAAAAAAATGGTTGATTTCATATTTCAATACTCCTCGCAATTTTAGGACAACAACAAGGTCTGCGACTTTTCAACATGGTAAAATTTGGATTCAACGACGTGATGATTGGTATTTATGTCGGCTGGAAATGAATTAATTATCAGCCAAAAGTCAGCAAAGAAAATTTCAAGAAGCAAAAGAAAAAAACAACAACAATAATAAATAAAAAAAAATAACACAAGGTCTCTTTCTTTATTTTGCACTACAACAACAATACATCAATAATTTACACTTTTTTTGGGCGTTGTTGTCACATTATTTCATTCTAATTCATACAATATATATATATATATATAAATAAAAGATATATAAAATTATTTTCATTGCATAATGTGCGGATGGAGCGGTCACCGAAGTTGTGGCTTTGATTAGCTCTTTTCCTTTGGATCTGAAGAAAGAATAGAAAAGAAAAGAGAGAAGAGCTTCTTGCTTCTTTACTTTTGGCGTTGGTTTTCTCTCTCCCTCTTTCTCTCTCTATATCTATCTGTGCATCTCACAAACGACCAACAAAAAAAAACTCAAAACACCAAAAATTACGATATTAACATCGTCAATTATTAGAGCTTCTTCTCTCTCTTTCTCTTTCTCTCTCTTCACTTTCCTAGACTTCTTCTGGTTTTTCCCCAGCCCCCAAATCTCTTCCCCCCCTTTTTTTTTTGCTCTTTCTCGAACCTCTCATCAAATTTTCCCTTGTCCTTTTGCTCCCCAAATTTTCCTGCTCGATCTTCTCCTCGTATCTTCTTTTCCTTCCATATAAAGCTTCCATTTTTCAAAAAAAAAAAAAAAAAAAAAAAAAAAACAAAACAAAAACCCACCTTCCTCTCTCTCTGCGTATATAGTCTATATACATTTACATATGCATATATATATATATATATTTGTATATACACACTGTCTGTGTGTTTGTTGATATGTGCTGAGTTGAGTGTGATTTGGTGATTGAATTGTGATATAATTCGATCTCGGAATCACGAGCGGAGAAGAAGAAGAAGAAGAGTAAGCGAGGATCAGGAATTCTCTGTGGAGGAGCGGAGAAGGTTCTGGAACAAGAAAGGTCAAACTTCGGAGGAGCTGAGGTTTCCATTGAAGAAGACGAAGTAGAAGAAGAGGTCTTGATCGGGAAATGTTGTATTTGAAACAGCCGAGCTGTGTCATATATGTATGGGGATTGGGTGTGGATTCGTTAGAAGAATAAAGATTCTTTCTTTGTTTGGTTTCTCTCTCTCTCTCTCAGGTGTAATTCTGTGAAATGAGATTTCTGTATTCTGGTTTTGGTGTATGATCTCCTTCATGCCGTACTGATACTGTCCCTGAGCCTGAGGCTCGGGGGGATCTGAATTCTGAATCATCCATGGCGTCCTCAGAGAACGAGCACTCCTCCTCTCACGACTCGGAAGAGCGCTTGCCTCCTCCGGACCACGCCTGTTTGCAGAAATTCAGGCTCTACGAGACTCGATCGGTAAAAATTCGGCTTCTTCGATTCCTTCTCCTTTCTTGCTTGATGTCATTCGGATCTATTCAGTTTATCTCAATTTGTTATTTCATGTTGTGAAATTCTGAAGCTTCTGTTGGTCAAAATCAGCATTTAGCTCGCCCGTGGTGCTTTTCTGAGTTTTAATTTAGATATTATTATGAAAAAGGTCTAGAATTTATGACACTTTGGCTAAGTTATCGCGATTAAGAACATTTAGTTTGTGTGTATAACAGACTTGTGTGATTGATTTTTGTGTTTTTTTGCTGTAGAAATTTTACATGATAGGAAGGGATAAGAGTAGAACATATTGGAGAGTGCTGAAAATTGATCGGCAAGATCCTTCCGAGCTAAACATTCGCGAAGATTCTACCACGTATACAGAAAGTGAATGTTCCGACCTGATAGGGCGCATACACGAAGGAAACAAGTCCACTGGTGGACTCAAGTTTGTCACTACTTGTTACGGGATTGTTGGTATGTGGGTTTTTTCTGTTCATGTTTTTGAACATTTGTCGGTCATTAGGAGCATTGGAAAAGCTCGCTCATTGCCTCTTATCCTTGTTGTTTTAGGGTTCATCAAATTTTTGGGGCCGTATTACATGCTGCTTATCACGAAAAGACGACAGATTGGTGCAATCTGTGGGCACACAGTATATGCCATTTCCAAGAGTGAAATGATCCCTCTTCCGAATTCCTCAGTGCATTCCAATATCGCAAATTCTAGGAATGAGAACAGGTCTTTAGTCAATTCTATAGATAAATGTATCTTGTCCATGGTCCTTCTCAAGGGAACTAATACTACTTGGAACGTTACACCATCTGTCTCTGTATAATGTGGAAATTAAATATTAATCTACTTCATTCTTCTCCATTTTTTGCCTTTTCTTTAGAACTTTCCAGAATTAGCCAACTTCTCCTACTGTTAGAATTTTGTAAAGCGTTAAACCAATGTTATTTTTATTATACATTTCGAATTCTCCATCCTCTCTTTGTGAAGTTTGAATTTTCGTATAATTCATATTCGTTGGCAGTACACGTCCAGCAATGCTATATGGATGTACATGGGAAATCTTTGATAGGTCATTGTTTTCCTTCTAATTTTCTTGGTGAACTGGCAAAGGCCATAGAGGAACATTCTTTCTAGTTAACTATTAGAGATCATATACAGATATGTTATTTTGTTTAGAAATCATATACAGACATGTTATGTTGTTTCCCCTTAGGAATTTCTTTTTGGCCTTAAGTCTTTTCTGTTTGGTCGTAGCTGTTAATTCGTGATTCTGTTTTATTGATGGTTTAGATACAAGAAGCTCTTATGCATGGTGGACCTTACAAAGGACTTCTTTTTCAGCTACTCATACCATGTTATGCGTAGTCTTCAAAAGAACATGTGCAATAATGCAACAGGGCATGTACTTTATGAAACTATGTTTGTCTGGAATGAGTTCTTAACGCGTGGAATACGGACGCACCTCCAAAATACCGTTTGGACTGTTGCATTAGTATATGGATTTTTTAAACAGGTGAGCTTTAAACAGCAGTTATAGAAGAATAATAAGAACTAGCAATGGAATTTAATTTCTGGGATAAGTTCAATATTTTCCTCATTCTGTGTGAAATTGTTGTTGCAAGATTGCTTCTTCTTCCAGGTGCTTTCATTGGCGATTTCGTCCTCTAGTTGTTTGATTTTCAAGTATACAAATTCGTGCAGTTATTTAATCCTGCCTAATCAAGAGTCTTGCGCATAAAAGAAAAAGAAAAAAAAAAAAAAAAAGAAAAGCAGAAATCACACACGTACATAAGATTTGCACAGGCATATTATGATCCTTTATATAAAGAAAGAGGGTAGAGCGTTACATCTCCAAAAAATCCATGCTACATTTGTTGTTGTTGTTCTTCTTCTAGCGGTGATAGGATCTGTTTATTCATGTTATATTTCTTTTTTTGGAAAAAGGACGTGTCCACAATGTTGTAGTTTTGTAAAGTTTTCTTTGGTACTGTAAAATAATAATAATAGTTACAAATACTTTATCTTCGAATTTTTTTTTTTGAGTTATTAAAGGGTTGAAAGTAACTATTCTAGTTATGTGTTACATTGATCTTTTTCTTGGATTGGGTTTCTTTGATCCGTGTATAAATTTCGTGAACCTGTTAAGCTCTCTCCATTCTGATACATTATTACCCAGCATTCTGTATCATCATTTGGATCCCTTTACAGGACTTTCAGCATCTGACTTTTGAGTAATTTTTCTCATGCCTTTCAAATATAGGCTACCCTCTCAGTATCTGGGCGTGACTTCAAACTGACCCTTATTGCAAGACGTTCACGTCATTATGCTGGTACCAGGTCTGTGTATTCATAATTTACCTCCTTGAACTGCTACTGTGCTTTGCATCTGAATAGATATGCAAAAGAAAAAAATTTCTTTCTGCTTCTAGTTTGTGGTTCGACTTATGATCACAGTTGCGTAGGAAAGAAAACAATAGCTATTTTTACAATGTGATGTAGAGATTCCCAAAATATTTATTCTATGTAGTTTCTAAGATTGGCTGCTGTAGTTTGTTTACCAAGGCTATTCAAATTGTTGAATTTCTCTGAGAATGATTGTTTTGTACTTGCTCTGCATGAGAGTCTGGTCTATGTGCTCTTCAATTATTTCTTTCTTGTCATATAGGTATCTAAAACGAGGCGTGAATGAAAAGGGCAGAGTATATGTGCTCTGCAATTATTTCTTTTGTGCTCTTCAATTATTTCTTTCTTGTCATATAGGTATCTAAAACGAGGCGTGAATGAAAAGGGCAGAGTAGCTAATGATGTTGAGACTGAACAAATTGTGTTTGAGGATGTTCCCAATGGATTTCCCACGCAAATAAGTTCAGTCGTCCAGAACCGGGGCTCAATTCCTCTTTTCTGGTCACAAGAAACTTCACGTTTGAATATTAAACCAGATATTATACGTAAGCCCTTGCCCTAAGTCCTCGCACAAATAATAGCATTTACATATTGCTGCGATGGAATTTAGTGACAGATTTGTATGTTTTCCAGTGTCGAAGAACGATCAGAATTATGAAGCCACTAGACTTCACTTTGAGAATCTTGTCAAGAGATATGGAAACCCTATTATTATTTTGAATCTGATTAAGGTAAATTTACTTATTCGCAGATTTTTCACTGGTAATTTGTTTTTCTCCAAAATCTCCAGCTTGTTATTCTGTTTTTTCTGCATGCTTGAATACATTATCAAGGATAGGTGACTGGTTGTAAATTAGATGGTGATAAATGAGGAGGGTGTTAGTAGGGTAGAAAACGTCATATACTTGATAATCTGGTTTTAGTTCATATATGCTTCGGAAACTCTTGGCTAGTGTTGTTTTTTTTTTTTAATTTTATTTGTTTGGGCCATCGACAGACGCAAGAGAAGAAGCCCCGGGAGTCCATACTTCGAGCAGAGTTTGCTAATGCGATTGAATTTATCAATAAAGATTTATCTGAAGGGAACCATCTTAGATTCCTTCACTGGGATCTGCACAAACATTCTCGGAGGTATGTTTACTACGGTTTTTAGGTGTTATTACTTGAGTTTCATCTTGGCTAAAAGATTTACCTTTTCTTGCTTCTTCCAGCAAAGCTACAAATGCCTTGTTACTTCTTGGTAAGGTGGCTGCTTATGCATTGATGCTAACGGGCTTCTTCTATTGTCAAGCAACACCATCGTTGGAACCTGAGTTCTCTCTTAAGTGGCGGTCCTCTGAGTAAGTTGCTTTGCTGATTTGGATGTTTTTCTTCTTGTTAAGGCTTTGACAATTGGAAGTCTATTATAATTAGCAAGTGCCTTTGTGGTGATGGCTTTTATTTATTTTTTGAATTTGGGTTCTTTTCTGAGAGAAGACACTGCATAATTCAGGGGAAAAAAACTTTATGCTCTGTAGGCTGTTGTCTTCTTCTATTGATTTTGGTCTGAGATTAATTATTAATAAAAGAATTTAATACTAAAAAAGAGAACTTTATTATTTTATTATTTTATGTGTTGTATTCTGGCAATGTAGGCTTCCTGATTGCTATATTAACATTATGGATATGATGCAGGAACGTAAACAACGGTGAGTTGTCCCCCCAAGGGTATTGTGACGACGGCAATGAGGATTCTAAAAACTTGGACGGGAAAACTAGTGGAGACAGCAGTATTGCAAATGGAAATCATTCTGTCAAGCAACCCATGTTTCAAAGGGGGGTGCTGAGAACCAATTGCATAGACTGCCTGGATCGCACAAATGTAGCACAGTATGCATATGGGTTGGCTGCATTGGGACACCAGCTTCATGCTCTAGGAGTCGTGGACAATTCAAAAATAGACCTTGATGCTTCTTTGGCTGATGATTTGATGGGTTTTTACGAGAGAATGGGTGATACACTGGCACACCAATACGGTGGATCAGCAGCTCATAACAAGGTACATCCGACTTCATATACCCTTTTTTCACCGCTTGTGCTGTGCCTTTTTTATTATTATTTTATTTTTCCTTCAATATAAGAAGCAAGTAGGAGGCGCTGTTGGGAAGTATTTAATTTTTTGACTAGATATGTAATTCATATTTGATTTACATTACTCTCATGTGAAATGGCGTGTGCACTGGCTCTGATGTATTGTGTTTGATAGTTTGATTTCATGTGGACATGTGGATCACCCATCTTTTTTCACTTGGGAAGTCAGCTGAATATCAATATATAATGGGAAACCTAGGGGTTGATTGTAGAATTAATCGTGGTTACTCATTTGGTTTGAGACAAACTTTTTTGCTGTATTTCTTTGTGCATGTTTCTTGGTGCTTTATTTGCTTCCGTGCTCCCATTGCTTACATTTTTCTGACCTTGGTATTAAACAGATATTTTCGGAGAGAAGGGGTCAATGGAGGGCAGCAACCCAGACGCAGGAGTTCTTCAGAACTCTTCAACGCTATTACAGTAATGCATACATGGATGCAGAGAAGCAAGACGCGATTAACATGTAAGTTTTGTGTTAGGTCTTATGTTTGCTATAACTCATAAGAGAATTTTAGAGGGCTACATGTCTTTAATATGTTCTAATATCTGCAAGTTACTCTCTGTTGTAGTGAATTATTGATTTTTGCCTAACTGTATATTAAGTGTATCCTTCTATATGTCCAAAGCTTGGGCTTTAAAAAAAAAAAAATTGATTTCACAATTGGATAAAAGCAGCTGGATGTTTAAAAAAGTTGGTGTGCGGTTTGCTATTTTAAATTTGTCCTTAAAAGAAAGAAGCGTTCTGCTAGTTTATAATTTTATGCAATTCACCAGCATTTTTATTGATGTATTTCAAGTTGGAGTGATTTTTTTTTTTTTTTTTTTGGGTTAATAAATCTTGAGCAGATTCCTGGGGCATTTCCAACCACAACAGGGTGAACCTGCACTCGGGGAGCTGGGTTCAGATCAGCATTATGATTCTGGAAGGGATAGAGATGAAGATGGAAGGTATCTTGTTAACTAAGTTAAGACCTTGAAATGTAAACAAGAAAATTGTGTGTGCCTTTTCTCTCTTTGCTCGACTAATTTTTAGAAGTTTCTTAGAAATTTGCTTATTCTTGGTGTTTGCTCCAATAGAACTTCTTGTTGGGTTTTAGTTCTTATACTTTATATATTCTTTGTTTGTTTCTTGAAGGAGTTTCTTTCAAGATTGGTGCTTAAGCATGGCCCTTAATTTCTATTAATCTATTGTGATAGATGGTTCCAAATATAAGTGTATCCTTTGGGGATATACTTTCCTGTTGACTTTTCATCTCATTATCCAGGCTAAGACTTTTTTTTGCCTAAAAGTCCCAAAATTGAAACTTCTTTAGGGAAACTAAAGGAACTGATTGTCTCCCTAGCTTGCATTATGATCTATATTGTTTGTTTCTTCTTTATTTTTGAAAGATAATTGGAGGACTGACGAGAGGATTTTTTTACTTTTTTAGTCTTGCTTTCTATTTGTTAAATTTATATATTGTCTACAAAGATATGTGGTGAACGTGTTTGTAACTCTTTATCTTTTCCCTAGGTCTATATTCAAAAGATCTTTATCAGATGGAAACATTCTTCGTGAATGCAGTTCACCTCTGTTGACTCGAAATGGAAAGCAGGATAAATTTTCTCACAGAGCTCTGCCTGATCAATCGCAAGACAAGAAGGTTCTTAGTGAATCATCTCCTGAAATATCAACCTGTGAAAGTGCTATCACCTATTCAAGGTTTGTTACCATCTTGCTATTCTTGCATATGTATGTCTGTGCTGTGAATGCTCTGATTCTCAAGTTGAGTCGGTCTCTTATTTAAACTCAAGGCTGTTTGATATCTCTGTGCAGGTACACGCCCTCAATGCCTCGCAGGCAACTTTTTGGGGATGTTCAAAGGGACCGAGGCCATGAAAGTGTGAATATTTATTTTTCTGAAGATGGTGATGTGTACAACTGCTCAAACTTTCTTGATCTGGACTGGCTATCATCTTCTGGAAATTCATGCGAGGAAGACACGTATGAGAGGTATTTCTTTTGAGTTTATAGGAGATAACTCTAGTATTGGTGCGTAGATTTGGACTAAAGAGAAATCTTCTAAAATGGAAATTTTGCTCAAATTGCCATCAAGTTTTTAGTGGGGTTAAAAGTATGTGTATGGCAGTGTTCTCTCCCTTGAAAAAAAAAAAAAAGAGGGGGCGGGGGACAAAATTTTGGAGGGTATAACTGGATAATTTGATTTGTACAGGTCATCAGTGCTCACAAACTCCCCAGTTGAGGGACTATCATCCGAGAATGTTGTCAACGGGATAATGGGAAATTCTACCCCATCCACGAGCGAATGTGGTTCCAGCTTGAAGGTCAGTCACTTTTAACTTGAGCTGGTATTTTTCGGTAATTTAAGCAGATACTATCTGATTTTGTGCCAAGATCACTTACATGCATGTTTAAGTTTGCTGATACTCAAAATTAATCAGAGTTCGGTTTATAATTTATTGACCAAAAAAAGTTTTTAGCAGGATACACTAGGAGAACCAATTCTAATTGATGTTTTTTCAATGTAATGATACCATGGTTTACCAGTGATTTGTGTTTTCTAGTAACTGATTAGGTGAGAAATTGATTATATTGATATTGTACGTATATAAAAGTATTGTACTTGTGCAACTTCTGACGCTCATAAGTGATCTAAAC
This sequence comes from Artocarpus hirsutus, assembly GCA_946598075.1. Lineage (NCBI taxonomy): Eukaryota > Viridiplantae > Streptophyta > Magnoliopsida > Rosales > Moraceae > Artocarpus > Artocarpus hirsutus. The sequence continues at coordinate 39,257 of CAMOHE010052594.1, read as the reverse complement.
TGTCAAGTTATACTCACAATTCTGCCTTTTATCTGCAGGAGAGAGAGCGATCCGAAACAGAGGTGCACCATGGTAGTGAGTGGAGTTCCAATGTTCTCGAGGAATATTCAGATAGCTTTGTTCACTGGGTGAACTATGGAGAGACACTCTGCCATTGAAGTCTGGTTCAATTTTCGTCTAAAGTTGCGTATTACGTTTCACTCCCTTGCTTTATCATTGATTCAATCTGTCCTAGAGATGCCCATCAACAAATAACAAACTATCAAATGCGTGCCACCGACAGCGGGAACCAGAGAGTAACAGAAGGAACGGAACCGGCATCTTCCAAAAGGATGCCGTTCCTAGATGCAATCATCATGGCTCACATGTATGACTTACATGATTGATTTTATCATGAAAAACATTAGTTGGAACGAACGTGATACAAAAAGTACAAAAGAGTAAATAGTCAAAGTTAAAAAAAAAAAAAAAGAACAAAATTCTTTTAGGAGCTCTTCCTTCGTCAGTTACGGTTCGTGGTGAATCTAGGTTTTGGTTTTGTAAATATTATTCGCTGTCCTCATCGGAGCGCCACACTGTTAGGTTGCAGGTCAAATTATTCTTTACATTGCTTCATGCTAATCTATGGTCAGGGCGGGTACTAACGATGGGGACCTAGTGTCTGGGAGGGAAGTCTTAGTGTAGAACCGAGCCTTGAGCTATCAAAGGACAGACCTAGGGCCTCAAATTTGAGTGTACTTCTTAACGTGTCAAGGGTATTCAATCATAAGTTTCCAGGGGTTTTACTATTTACTAGTTTGCTTTTAAAGAGTGCCCAGATGACTGTCATGCAACGCCGTCTTGAAAACACGTCGAATATCGTTTTCTGATCATGTTAAATTTACTTCTTTTTATTCTTTCCCTATTTGCTGACACTATGGTCGTAAATGCCCTGCAATGTCTAGCACTGTTTGGAAGAGGATGCCAATTTGTGGCTTGGGTGAGCCAATAAAAACTTGAAGTGTCGTTTGCTGTTTTGTATTCAAAAAAAGTTTGACTGCAAGCAGGAAGAACTAGAGTTCTACTTTTTAAGTGCTCAATATTTGAATATTTGACTACTGAGAAAAAGAGGACAAGTTCCTACTTATACCCTTGAATTTTTTGTTGTCTCGTTTTGATCTTTCTATTGTCTGAATAAATAAATTTCACTGAGAGACAGGAAAAAAAAAAAAAAAAAACCCTCTCGTCCTGGCACTGTAAGTCATGGAACTAATGCCTTTATTGCAATTAATCCCCGATCTTCTTTTTTTTTTTGACAACTTTTTTTTATTTAAAGAAAGGGGCCAAGCCCAATAACCGGTGTCCCACGTGACTGAAAGCCGAGGGAAAAAAAAGTGAAAATGATTTCATGCACCTTCTCGTTGGTTTTCATTTTCACGTTCACATGAGACCCACTCCAAAGTCAAACCCTTTTTCTGGCAAAATCTGGACATTTTTTTTCATAATTAAAATTTGACACCTTTATAGACCTTTGTTTGGTTACACCGTATACGTTGTTTTTATTTAAATAGCTAAAAAGCACGGGAGTATCTGTGGGGGGCGCAATACCGGTGGTGCTCAATCGAAGGGTGTTTATTGAGGTTCTGATGATCTGCATAGTTAGTAAGTTGTGCTCAAGATATATGATCATGTTCTGGGTTGCACTAAATATGAGCCCTCAAAAAAATTATGAGCCCTCAGATTAAAGCATTCATTGTTTAAAATGGGCACTGAAATAAAAATGTTCATTTCTCTCTCTCTCCTAGTTCTCAGTAAGTCGGCGGTGATTTTGTTCCGACAATCAACACCTTGTTGGGTGAATGACAAGTGCAAGTAGTCCACATAGTATCTCTAAACGATGTCGTCTGAGTTTGCTTCTGTTTTACCTTCGCCGACGATGAATCGGCGATTATCGCCGGCTTTGAGGGTCGACAGAGAGAGAAAGTGCTTGAAACTTGTATGTCTGCTTTCGCTTCTTGTCATTAGCAGTATTTTCTTCTCTAAGCTTCTGCTTGTTTTTGATCAAAGGGGTTCAAGTCATTACAACTCAGGGGCTTGCAAAAAATAACGAAACATTAGAACTCACCAATTCCACATTTATCCATCCCCATATTGAAATTTAATTAACCGACGAGAATGGATGTTGAGCTTGCATTTCTTATTATAGTAACTGTAGAGTTTTATAAGAAAATTATTTATGGTTAAGCATTTGTAGCAGAGATATTTTTAGTTTTGGGTCATAATGCTGATTTTGCCCCTTTAATCTTGGGTGGCTTTACGTCTACTTTTGAATTTGTAGACCTATCGATTTTTTTTGGGCTGTTGTTCAAGAAGGAAAGTTCCTCGTTAGAGGAAGAGAGGGGAAAAAGACGAGACAAATACTTTTTACGATTTAGAGACATGATACAGTATGGAAATGTGCACCAGATATCTCCTAAACCCTCCCTATTATGGACCTCCAGATTTCATTTCAACGGTAAAGAATTAAACCCTAGGGGTGGGCAGTGCATCTCAATTGCACCCTATTGCAGGCTCTCCCAAAAAGTGGAATACTTTATGTGTGAAAATAAAAAATGGCAAGATTTTGCCTTGAAACGTGTTGACAGTGCATTCGTACGTGTACTTTTGATTGTTAAAAGTGGTGAGAATTATTTTTTATATGTGACAGTAACAATAAAAAATTATTACAGTGTAAAGTTTTTCTATATTACAATAAAAAATAAAAATAGTTTTAATTAACGGTTGCTATATCCTTCTACAGTAACTAAAAAAGTAAACTAATCACCTTTAACTTTCCTGATTCACCTCTTTTGCAAGATTTTTTTAGCGTGTTCACTAATCAAGCTTTAAACTAGGAAAAGAAATTAGGTTGCCATTTTTTTTGAAATTGAATTAGGTGACTAATTTTATGTTCTCATGTTTATTTTTGTTGTAGGAAATTAAAGGAAACAACTCCATCTACAAATCGTGAATTAAGTTTTGGATAAAAGAACATACAATTTCCATATTTAACTCGCCAAGTTGTGTGGAATGGCCAAATTGTGGGGATTGAAGAAAAAGTGATATTTTGAATATTTTTTTTATTAAGTGTGACCACGCTTTTCTCTCCCTTTCTCTCATATATTGTCGTTGCCTCTTCCGGCGTTTGTGAGTCGTAAGGCTATCTTTGAGATTCGCATTGCGACACATCTTGTTCGACAAGAAGGATTCATCGGCAAGATCCTTGCGCCAACGAGTTTCAAACCTTGTTTGGCTTGGTCATCGTGAGGCTCCATGAACTTTGTAGCCCAAGCAACGTTCAATGGATTTGCTACTGTGACATGAGTTAGCCTCGCTGAGTTCCCTTTCAAATCTTTCTCACCAACCCAATCGGCAGTTCTAGCTCGAGGCAGCGGCAACAACACATAAAAAGATATACGCGTGTGATTATTTATTTATTTTTCCCTTCAATTGGAGTAGTTTAAAATTGTAACTTATCAATTCTCGACTATTATACTATAAGTAAAAAGATATAACAAAATAATTGCTCATTGTTAGTACTAGAATTACCAATACACTTGGTAAAATATCGTACATGAAAAAGTAGAACCGAAAACACAAAAAAAAAAAAGTTGCAGAATAAATTAATCCGAACCACAAAACTATTGACATAAATTCAAGAAGAATTTTCATAAATGTCATGTTTCAATTAAAAATGCTACACATGTTTATTTATGGCATAATTTAATATAAAATATAAATAATAATGTGATATAATTTTTTTTATATAGGACATGAATAAACACAACGTTTAAAAATACGCCATAACATGTAATTTTCTCTAAATTCATTGTAACGGCACCTAATTTTCTCTTACCAAGAAATAAACCTGAAAATGGGCCCTTTAGTAGAATTATTTTTTGAAAATTGGCCATTCACTATAACTTTTCTTAAAAATAAGGACCCGCGGCTTTATTTTCTAAATGTACCCGTGATTTGCCCCTAGCCACTACAAAGCTGGGTACAACTTTTTAATATGGAAACTACAAACTTTCTCTGGCTATAATTAATATCCAGAATTAGATTTAAGCCCACTATAAATTCAAGATCATTGTTTTATTTATTTATTTGAGTAAGCGTCGATAGACCCACCAAGTTGACCGCCATTTAGACAAACAACCACAACACGATCGCCAAACATTAAGGAAAGACCAAACTCCGAAGACGCTTTCAGAGCATCAAAAAGTATATGGTAGAAGTAATCAAGAACCAAGAAATTTCTTATAGGATTAATGCGTTAAATAGTTTTACTGAAACGAAAGAGAACAAAGCTACAACAGAAAAATGAAGCATTAGGAAAAACAACTGCAAAGATAGCACGGTTACTGTATCTTTGGTAATCCAAAAATGCTGCTGAGCCCCAGCAAATGGATCAACCAAGGATTGGGAATATGCGGGTGACATGCTCCAAAGGAATGCCATCGGCAATGTTCTTCTTTAGTTCAGGATGGTTGAACTCATTGCGGGGTAGGACAATAAGCTGCCCCTTTCCATGGCTTTTCTCGAGAAGCCAACTGCTATTGGCGACCTGATGCTCAAGAAATTTGTCCAGGGATAGGCCTTCAATGTTGATAGCCTGTGATACATCCGTCCAAATTACAAGCTCATAGAAAGAGAATATGAAAAGCACGATAATAATCTTATGGATTCAAATTTCTGACCAAGGAAAAAAACAATTTGCGTGGAGAAATAGTAGAGGACCTCATATGCAGAACCAGATATTATTACACAATAGATTAATGTAATATTAAACGCCTATATTACATAACCTTGTAACGTGGGCCATTATAATATTAAACGCCTATATTACATAACCTTGTAACGTGAACCATTATAATAGTACACGCACACAAGCAGATTACTTTGTGCAGCTATAATATACAACCTGAAGATTCTCCTTTCAACTAGCATCTTAACACTAACGTGAAATCACTATGAATAAAAGCCTACCTCAGCAAGCACAGGTCTAGGAACCTTCTGATAAGTCAAGGAAAGGACATGAATTGCATAAGCTTGGATTGCTTGCTCAAAACCTGCAATTAATAGGGTGTTTGGTAAACTCAGTTCTAACTAAACAATGTAAAGCTCTCATGTGCTACAGTGTAAAACTCTCACATGACACGGTACTTTCAGTTCTAACTCTCAATTCTGACTCCCCAAACACACTATAAATTGATTTGTGAACCACACTACAGGCAGGAAATTACGCACGCACACCGAAAGAAATATGACTATTCACTAGGACAGCAAGATCATAACAGCAAAATATAAAATTAAGAAGACAGACGCAACACTTTGATTCAATAGGAGAAGAAATATTCACAAGCCATAAGCCGTTACAGCAGCAAATGAAAGAGTTGGAATGTAATAGAAAGGTTATTATTGATATTATGCACTAACGACAAGTATAAATTTCCGGACTTTCCGTCTCACAGAAAAACATGAGCCTGTGTTTATAATCGAAGGCAATATTCGTGAAACAGAAGTTCAAAAGAACATAAAAAACAGAAAATCCACGGTGCCATTAGAGAATAACATACTAGCAGCCACAAAAAAAGAATAAAACAGAAAATTACAGCATCACCATTCAACATACCAGGGACAGCTTCAACTATGTGACGGTTCTTCGATGCTTCCTCCCAAAACTGACGGAACCTCCCTGTCTGCAGCATAAACAAAAATATCTATAGTTCCACTTGACAAGCATAGGAATTGAATGAGACAATGAGCACAGGAGAAAAGAAACACACCTCCAAATAATGTGACAGAACAATCAGTGTTTTGAATTGCTCCTCCATTTGCTGAAAGGGAGAGAGGAAAAAAATAATAATAAATCGGTATTTCTCAAAGCCCCATTAAATTTAGCTCAAATATTGAATTAAGGAGTTCTTTATCATAATCTATGAGTTCATAACAACTAGATAGAGACGAAACTTCTAAAAATTCAAACCGCCTGACAAATTCGATACTTTACATCAACATTCTTTACCATCACAGAACCATAAACATGAAGAAATTGGCAAGTATCTACACTATTATACCACTCGTTCTGGGATTAGGAAAAGACAGAGGCTAAAGTCTGGAGCCGGCATTGCCATGAGAGCCTAAACCAAAACATAAACAAGAACGCATATAACTTTCAAAAATATACACAGAAAAAGTAATTCATAAGAAAAAAAAAAGAATTTGGGAATTGAAAAACACACCTTGACCAATATGCGGGCAACAATCTGGGTGCTCATTCTCTCTGGCTCAAACTATATCAAAAGTGATAAATACATAACCCAAAAAATAGTTCAGAAAATCTCTCAATTCGGATTATTTGTTTGAAACCCACAAAACTTAAATAAAAAAAAAAAATCTTGACATTACCTGATAGAGGCGAAGAAGGCAGAGATTTGCATCCAAACTGTACGTCTGCGACGAAACCTAGAAAAAAAAAAAAAAAAAAAAAAAACCCAATTAACACTTTTTACGAATCAAAAAATAAAAATGAATTAAAAAAATCCAAATTGTAGAAATTAATTCCAAAAAAAAAAAACCTGTTCGCTGACGTAGTTCTCAAGTTCAGAGAGGATTTCGGGATTGTAGGGATTGACGGCGAGAAGCTGCTCCACCATCTGAGCCACCTGCTGTTGCGGCGCTGCTTGCTTTGCCACCGGAACGACGACGTCTCTCTCTCTTCCCATTCTTTTTTTTCTTTTATAATTATTTTATTTATATTCTGGGTTATTCTCCGATGAAAGAATGCTAGAAATCGGAGGTTGTTTGTTTGTCTTCTCAGTTTCTGAGATAGGACTGTGATTCCGTCTGCAAATTCTGATGCAAGGGACTGGAAAGAGGAAGAAACGATGGAAGGGCTTTAGGTGTTCGTAACTTTGGGCAACTATGGATCCATGTAAAATGACCAATACGCCCTCAATCTTTTTTTTTTTTTTCTCTCCCTCACAAATTGAACTAAATAAAACAATTTTTAATTCTTAATGTACGTAAATAAAACTCTTTTAAAAATATTTAAATACATAATATTTTTTAAAAAAGTGTGTTTTTTACGTTTAAATTTTTAATTTTATCTTTTTTTTTTTGTTTTGGTTTTTCTTATCTCAATGTTGTTTCGTGTTTTTTTACATTATTTTATACCAAAATAAATTTGGTTTTAATCAAAAAGGATGATCTAATTCCATCCTTTTTTTTTTTTTCTCTCTAGTTTTTTGGGTTAATTTTATTTTTTTAGGGTATTTGGCGCCGTTACTCCTGAACTTGTCACATATTTATAATTCGCCTCTTGAATTTTTAATTTTAGCAAGTTGCCCCATGGATTAACGATTTATAACAAATCGCTTCCTATTGATAGCGATTTTAGTTTTTTTAACCAAAATTGATATGTAATTTGTACATAAATAGTTGATTATTGATATAAATGATCATTTTTATATATTTTGACCTAAATTTATTATGATTAATATCTTTCATTAAGTTTTCATCGAAATTAAAAATTTTGAACCAATTTTCTTTAAATATAAATTTGGGTTAACATTTGTATGAAAAAACCCTTTCATAATTAACATCCATGTGAAAATCATATATCAATTTTAACCAAAAAATAAAATTGCTATCAATAGCGGTAATTTGCTATAGATTATTAGTTCAAGGAACCACTTGCCAAAATTAAAAATTCAGAGGCAAATTGCAAATGCACAATAAGTTCAAAAGGCAACTGTGCTAAATTTTTTAAAGATAATTTCATATTATTTTGTTCAAGAGGTTAATTTTAATGGTTTTTAGTAATCACATTTTTAAACTTTTTAAATTTTGACAACTTGTTTCTATAATCTATTAATTTTGAAAATTATCGTTTGAAATTTTCAAAATATATATATTTTTTAAAATTTGGGTGAATATGAAAAAATATATTATAGCTTAAGGGTACAATAAGTATGTTTTAAAGTTCAAAAGATATATTAACACGAGTAAAATAATTTAAGACAAATCCGTGAAATTTGTCCTAAATACTGTAACTCAACAAGTTAGCGATGTGGGACAAATTCAACTTAAAATAATTTTACATTTCATAGGCTTACAACATAGACAAAACTAGTAAAACAGAATGTTACTATTGTAAGCAATCTTAGAACGAAACTAAAAATCCTCATTTTTCTCCTTGGAGGAACCTATTGAACAATTTGGTTTTAGCCAAAAATAAATAATAATAATAATGATAATAATTTGGGATCAAAGTTGATTCAAGCATCTCTAATGCAATGACTTTGTTGAATCTTTCTTTAGTAAAAATTCGGTTCGAGCAAGATGGAGCAGTTACTAGTCAATAGCAATACTACCACAAACTAATAATTTTCATCAAACTTGCCAATTAATTACGATATCACAACACTAATTCTTTCTTACTACAAAAGCAGCTTGCAATATATAAAAAAGAAGCTTTTAACAACGTATGAAAGAATGAACCAAAAAAAAAAAAAAGTGGGAAGACCACTTTATGTTAGATATTCAAAAGATTGGAGATCAAATTCCAGCCCATCCATGACTTCTTATCAGAAGGGCAAACAAAGGTGAGCTCAAACATCTCTTTGCTGGCATGTTCACCTGATTCACAGAACCCAACAAGCTTTGCAACAATCTCAGCACTCTCTTGCACGTGTTGCATGTTATAAGGGTCTGTCCACAGCTTGTTCACCAATTGTAACCGTCTTTGTTTTCCTCCTGGTGGGACTTGCCATTTTGTATAAAGCATTTCTCTCTCCTCCGCAGTCAGTTTGCAACTAACCCTTTTGGCCAAGTATTCTCTTTCCTGCTTAAGGGCCCTAATACTGCAACCAGAAAAGTGAACAGCCACGCGTCAACATTTCGTTGTAGATTAAAGCAAATTTTTGATGGAATCAGTCTCAAAGACTCTATTATTCTATGCTAGAGATCAGCATGACCTGGAGTTGTAATTTTTTTTTTTTAATTTTTAAGAGTTTGAGAAATAAACAATGCTATATGGTACTAGTACTGTTGAGCTACACAAACTAATAGAAAGTGAATCCTATCCTATAAGAGCTCACCTTGTATTAGTTGTGGTGTTAGTACCGATACTGACGCTAAGCATTGTTCTTGAAAAATTATCACGTCAATTAATTTAAAAAAATTGCATCTACCAGTGAAACGATGGCGACTTATCATCACCTGAGTTGATTTGAAAAAAAAATATTAAAGGCTGGATCCTCTCTCTACTTCTAATAGAAAAACTTGAAATAATACCTTGCTGAAACTGAGTTTGCAGGTTCATCCCCTAAAAGGGCAGGACTAGCATTGCCGAGATCTGACAAGTGTCGTTCCAACCATGTTAGTCTCTTAAGCTCAACTTCCATGTACATCTGATCAGAAGGATCTCCTTTGAACAACAAGTAAAATTGCGTGCGGTGTACTATTGAAACATGGCACAAGTGCCATAACATGATGATCTCCTTCCTCTCCTCTTCAAAAATTAAGTCCCATGGCTCAGGAGATGGAACAAAGCTTTCTGTTGCGTCAGCTCCGGCTTCATTTGACTCCTCCAATTGCAATACCTACATTTTATTAATTAATCACATATGAAGAGGAAAGTTGGTAAACATTATAATCATTACTTCTAATTATTGGATAAGAAATGACTTCTTTTTTTTTTTTTTTTTTTTACCTGGCAAACAAGAAGCTGCTTTTGGTATTGCAGCTTTGCCACTCGCTCTTTCAATTCAGTTACATAAGCTCTAATGCTTCTTATGTTCTCCTCAGCAGCATTCTTGAACATTCTCTGCATCTTCTTCACGTTAACCGAGTTTGACTTCCGAGCAACCAGAGTGCCATCTCTTGAAGACACACAATTCCCACTTTCATCACTCTTCAATGGAGTAACTCTACACTGCCAAGGCACGTCATCATTTTCGGGCGCCTTGTTTTCTCTCTCATTCTCCCTAACTTTACAAGAAGATTGCAGAGGTGAACATGGAGGCCTAATTATGTTTTGTACATTTGCACTATTGCTCAAGTTGAAAGGAAGCATCTTCGTCTTCCTTGGTTGGGTGGTCTTGCACTCAGAAGACAGGGTCTCCTCGTGAGCGGGGAAAGACGAAACTAGCTGGTCTATGGATTTCTGGACATTCTCAAGTTTCCTCTCTAAAGACTCAATGGTGCTTCCTTGGGACTTGAACCGACTGATCTCTTCAATTAGGTTGGCCTGATCTCCTACTCCTCCTACCACTGCTTCTTCACAAATGGAGTTAGCCACTTGCATGCTCTGAATCTCAGACAGTAGCTTTGCTATGTTCTCGGCAGCTTCTTGATTTCCCAGCCTGTGGGAAGCAACTTCCTTGTGCAGCACTTCAAGTGCACGGTTTGCTTCCTCTCCAAGCTGCCTCTGCCGCTGCTCGAGCTTCCTGATCTCATGCACTAGCGTGGATGGATCAGTAGAAGTGACTGATCTCCTGACCATGGCCTGCCTTCGAGCTGCAGCTCTTGACCGAGGTTCTGGGGTGAGTTTTCCATGAACTGACTCATTATTATTGTCGCCATTAAAAGAAAGACACCTGACGACTTCTGAAGATGGCCCACGTTGATTCAATCCCTGAAAATGACACAGAAATAGAAGGATTCGTTGATTTTTATTCTCTGAGAACTGATGACATTCAAGCATAAAGAAATACTATAATACCTTTGGGACCTTGTGTGTTTTTCTCTCCAATGCAAGCTGCGATTGTGCAAGGTCTCTTTGGCGCTTTAGCTCTTCCATTTCTCTCTCCATCTGTGCAAAATTGAATTTTCTTCAAACTAGAGATAGAGACCTAGACTGAAGTTCTGTTCAGAATTATGCAAGTCCCTTCCCTCTTCATTTTTTTTTTTTTTTGTTTTCTTTTAACGAAGATAAGATAATATCTGTCTTATGCAGTGTCAAATTAGTGTATTAATGTCAAATTTTAGCATTTGAATAGAAAAAAATTAACTCTTATACAGTGGTTTTTTTTTGTTTTTTTAAGTTTAAAAGGTCAAATGTGTGAATATTTAATTATAAGCCTGAAACATATTAAGGACCCAACAATTTTTGGAGAGTATAATTATATAAATTTGAATTTAGGACCTATTTTAATAATATATTAATTTGCCCATTTCTCTCGAAAGGTTAAGCTAGGCCAACAATAACTTTATGTTTCTAACAATTTACGAACACTGATATATTATGTTAGCATTGTGAGCACTACTCAGCACTTAATACAAGTGATAAGTGCTCTAAACATTAAAGACATGTGCTTAAGCTCTTAATAATATTATACATTGTATAAAAATGCTATTGTTTTGACCGGTTACGCTTTTGTCATAGTGTGATGGACACGGTTAATAATAAGGCTATAAGTTTGGGTCTATGGTTCTCTTACTCTTTCTATCTTTAGTAACACACTATCATTTAGAGTTTAAGGAAGAACTAGAAGCTCTTAAACTCGGAGGAACACAGCAAGCAACAGTTTGGTTTTGCATAGTCAATATCAATGGCCGGAGGTAAGTTTTTGGTCCGATTATAATTCCGCATATTGATCTAAATGCTATTTGTGTTTATAGAAGCATGTTTAAATCATTTTAAGTCTAATAGTTGGTATCAAAGTCGCTTAAAATTCTGTCTTGATGTTTGGTGAAATCTGCAAAAACTGAGATCTTAAAGCATACTCGTTGAAATTTTTTTTTGTGATTTTGAGTTGGGAGTTTTATTAAGTTTTAATGGAAGCTAAAGTTAGAAATTATTAGAAAATTAAATTTATATTATTTCTGTGATTTAAAACTCTATTTTTAACGTCCATCTTGTGATAAAACAGTCGGGTCTATGACCGGATGGCATTCAACCCAACTAGGTACAGAAAACCCACTTTAGAAGGTTGTAGACGGTTACAAATGACATGTCGTTTGGCATTTTGGCCAGCCAAATGACATGTCATTTGGACTGGCAGGGGTGTGTTTTTTAGATAGAAAGTGACAAGTTGTTTTGGGCCTTAACGCCCAAAATGACATGTCCTTTTTATGGGCAGGAATAATAAAAAAAAAAACCAAAAATTAAAAAAATTATTTTTATAGGTATTTTTCATATTTGATAATTGAATTTTCTGGGAAAATTTTCATAAAATTCATAGACTTTAATAGTTTATGAAATTTTCATAATATCTATAATTTTGATATTTTTATGAATTTTCATATTTTGGCATAATTTATGAAAAAATTCATAATTTTGAATATTCATAATTTTTGGTATTTGTTTTAAATATTATATCTTTTTGTGTCAATATAATTGTGTATTTTTATGTGCATATATTATTCAATATGTATAATTTATGATTTTTAATCATGCATGCAACATTAAGTTGAATAAATTAGTACATTAAAATTTTATATAATTATATGCTAGATTATGCTATTTGTATATATAATTTTAATTCATGCATAAAGAATATTAGTACATAGATTATCGATTTTTGTTCATATTTATTTATATTACTTTATGTTAGATGCAATTTATTTATGAACAAAATTTTAAAATAAATATCTAGTGATCCATATAAATTTAATTGATTAGAGTTTAGCCCAGCAACCTTAATTATGCAAAATATTAAGTAATTTAAGATCACATCTAACAAATGAAATGTATTATAATTAATCATAATTGATATAATAAATTTTATCTAATAGTAATTTTTATTATATTTATATGGTTAATTAAGATAGAATATCAAACCATACTTCTTAATTTACTTACAGGAGTTAAGAAAATAAACATAATTTGATAATTTTATCATAAAGTTAGGTGAATCTAATTGAATTAAAACTTTAGCCCACAGACAAGTTTTATGTCACTAGATTCATAATTTTGGAACATAATTTACATTCGCAAAATATGATATATATTTATTAGTCTCAAAAATTATAAAATATAAGCATGTGATTTTTAATTGTTATGCAATCTTGCAACCTGCGAATCACTCTGATATTAAATGTAAAATTTTCAAACTTAAAGGGACAATTATAACAATATAGAAGCAAAGAATTCTTCTTTATCTAGGGTAGATGGACATGGACTATGCTATTAGAAAAGACGAACTTGTTATTACTAACACTAGCAATGCAGATGACAAGGCTCTTTATAAACATTGGGAGCGATCTAGTTGCCTCAGTATGTCAAGGCATTAGAGGTTCCATCGATTAGCATAAGAATGTCAAGGCATTGCTGAAAGCCGTTGATGAGCAATTTGCAACATCAGATAAAACACTTGCCAGCTCCCCCATAATAAAATTTTCATCCTTAATGCTCATTGGTGTCCAAGGTGTACGTGAATTCATCATGGAGATGAAGGACACTGCGGCTCAATTAAAAACACTTTGAGGTTGATATATCTGAATCTTTCTTTATGCGCTATATATTAAACACTATTTCGCAGTAATATGGACCCTTCAAAATATTTTAGAATACACATAAAGATAAATGATCAATTAATGAACTTATGACCATGTGTGTTTAAGAAGAACGTAGGCTGACAACAGAAATGGGTGAAAATGCTTACTGGCAACACAGTAAAAGAATAAAAAACAAGACAAACAAAAGAAGAAAAATAAAATACCTATTCAAAGGTGGAATCAAAAAAGAATCCAAGTGTTTCTTCTATAAAAAGAATGGACACATGAAGAAAGATTGCACTAAATTTCATAACTGGCTTGAAAAAAAAAGTAATCAAATCTCATTTGTTTGTTATGAATCTAATAGGATTGATAGTGGATTGATTCTGGTTCTAAATCCAAATTTAAAATACTTCATAGGGTATGCGAAATCTAAGGATGCTAGTGGGATCAACAAATAAGATGCATTCACACGTGGAGGTAATTGGGATATGCACTTTAATTTTAAGTAGTGGTTTTATTTTGAATTTAGAAAAGGCCTTTTATATTCTTAGTTTCTCTAGAAATTTAATTTCAGTTTTAAGGCTTGTACCTTTGGGATATTGTTTTAGTTTTTCAGAAACATCTTTCAGTTTCTTTTATAAATTTGTTCTTGGTTAGAATGGTATATTGTCTTATGGCCTTTTCTCTATTAATTTGCAAAATAATACTACTTATAATGCTAAATTCACATTGGCATGAAACAATGTGTTATGAATAAAGATCCCTCTATATTGTCGCACTGAAGATTGGCGTATATCTCTATAGAAAGAATTAAGAGATCTATAAATGATACAGTATATTTATATTTTACTTATTTTAACACTTGTGTGGATAATATTAAGGGAAAGCAGACGAACAAGTCTAAGAAATGTGCAAAGAAGAGTACAGACATATTAAAAATCATATATTCAGACATTTGTTGTCTAGACATGGACTTGTATGGTCCAAAATACTTCATTTCTTTTATAGATGATTACTCATGATGCATGCATCTCTACTTGCTTTATAACAAAAACGAGCATTAGATGCTTTTAATATTTTTAAACCTGAAATAAAGAAATAATGTAGAAAACAAATTAAGATCGTGAGAATAGACAGAGGTGGATAATATTATCGTAGATACACTGAGAATGGACAAGCTTCTGGTCTATTTGTGAAGTTTCTTCAAGAGCATATGATAGTTGCTCAATACACCATGTCTAGTTCTCTAGACCAGAATAGTGTGACAGAAAGAAGAAATTGAACTTTAATGGACATGGTGAGGAGTATGTGTAGTCACTCTAAACTTTCCGAATCCTTGTAGACTGAAGCTCTTAAAATGACTATGTATATATTAAACCGAGTTCCAATTAAGGCTGTCTCAAAGACGCCATTTGAATCATAGAAAGGTTGGAAACCAAGATTATGATATATACGCATTTGGGGATGTCCGTCTGAAGTAAAAATTTATAATTCACAAGAAAAGAAACAAGATCCAAGTACCACCAGTGGGTATTTCAATAGATATGCCGAAAGGTCTAAAGGATACAAATTCTATTGTCCATCTCACAGCACTAAGATTGTGGAATCAAGAAATGCAACTTGAGAATGACTTGATCAATAGGAGCGATCTATCATAGAACATTGTTTTTGAGAAAGATCATTTTGATGCTCAACTTTCTAGCTCAAGTGAAAGATTGATTATTGTTCATAACACTTCTCAAATTCAAACAAGTGCTGGACAATTGATCATTTAAGTTTCACAAATTACTAACAATAATCTAGTAGATCAAATTTTTCTGGAAATGCATGAAATAGTTAAACAACCAGTTCAACAACATGTTCTTCAGGAAAATGTTGATATAACATTAAGAAGATCTACTAAAATAAAGAAATCAGCAATTTCTAGTGATTATGTTGTGTATCTATAAGAGTAGGACTATAACATTAGAGCTGAAAATGATCTTGAAATATTTTCACAAGCCATGAGTTGTAAAGAATCAAATTTATGGTACGATGTCATAAAAGATGAGATGAATTCTATGGCATCTAATGAAGTCAGGGATCTTATCGAGTTGCCTAATGGTGTAAAAGCCATAGGATGTAAGTGGGTCTTTAAGATAAAGAAAGACTCATTGGAAAACATTTAAAGATATAAAGCAAGACTTATCGCTAAAAGATTCACTCAAAAGGAAAGAATTAACTACAAGGAGACTTTTTATCCTATATCTAAGAAAGATTCTTTTCATATTGTTATGGCATTAGTTGCACATTTTGAATTAGAGTTGTAATAAATAGATGCGAAAACGGCTTTTCTCAATAGAGACCTAGAGGAAGAAGTTTACATGAAACAACCAGAAAGATTTTCGTCTAGTGATGGTGAGTATTTGGTATCCAAGCTTAAGAAATCCATTTATAGGTTCAGTGGTATTTGAAATCTCATGATATTATCTCTTCATTTGGATTTATGGAGTACATTATGGATCAATGTATATACTAGAAGGTTAGTGGGAGCAAAATTTGTTTCCTTATTTTACATGTGGATGATACTTTACTTGCAACCAATGACAAGGGTTTGCTACATGAGGTGAAACAATTTATCTCTGAGAACTTTAATATGAAGTATATGGGTGATGCATATTATATCATTGACATAAAAATTGATAGAGACAAATTCAGCGGCATTTTAGGACTATCTTAAGAGACCTATATCGACAGAGTTTTAGAAAAATAAATTGTTCACTAAGTATAGCTCCCATAATGAAGTATGTTAAATTTAATTTAAATTAGTACCCAAAAATGATTTTGAAAAGGAACAAATGAATATTCCATATGCTTCAGCTATTGGAAACCTAATCTATGCCTAGGTCTACACAAGGCTTGATATTGCATTTGCTGTGGGAATGTTAGGAAGATATCAGAATAATCCAAGTGTGGACCATTGAAGAGCTGCAAAAAAAGTAATGAGGTACCTTTAAGGGACTAAAGACTATATGCTTATGTATAGATGAACTACAAATCTGGAGGTAATTAGCTACTCAGATTTAGACTTCGGTAGCTGTGTTGATTCACGAAAATCAACATCTTTTCATGTTTGCCGATTAAGCTGTATCTTGAAGAAGTGCAAAGCAGACTTTGGCTGTTACTTTCATTATAGAGGTTGAGTTCATATCTTGTTTTGAGGCAACCTCGCATGGTGTAGGATGGACGAAGAGTTTTATTTCTAGGCTTAGAATTGTTAATTCGATTTCTAGGCGTTGAGAATATATTGTGATAATTCAGTTGCAATTTACATAGCTGAAAACAACAAAAGTGGTAGTCAAAGCAAGCACATCGACATTAAATATTTAGCCATACGAGAACATGTTAAAGATAAAACAATGGTCATTGAACACGTTAACACTGAATTAATGATAACTGATCCTCTAACTAAAGAAGTGCCACCGTTCAAATTTAAGGATCATGTATGTAGTATGGGACTTAGTTCCTTTGTGTAATTTTCATTGTAAGAATGAATTTACTTTCAATGACTCTATTTTAGTTGTGATGTTTCCCCATACTTAATTTGTGTAATTTAAGGATCATGTATATAGTATGCGACTTAGTTCCTTTGTGTAATTTTCGTTGTAAAAATGAATTTATTTTCAATGACTCTATTTCAGTTGCGATGTTTCCCCCTACTTAATTTGCATACACATTTGTTTATTTTGAGAAATATCATTAAGTTTGGACCTAGAATAAGGTTTATTCATTAAGCATCAAAGGACGTAATATATTGTAATACATAGAGGACTTATCGTCATGATTCATGTATTTGTTTCTCACTGTGTTAAAATAATAGAATTTATAGGCCAAGTGAGGGATGTTAGTGCCGTAAGCACTATTAAGCTTAGTGCCATAAGCACTATTAAGCACTTAATACAAGTGAAAGTGCTCTAAACACTAAACACAAGTGCTTTGAGCACTTATTAATATTATATATTATATAATTAATGAAGTGGCCCATAATGCTATTGTTTTGGCTGGTTATGATTTTGTCATAGACTGTGTGATGGACACAGTTAATAATAAGGCTATAAGTTTGGATCCTTGGTTCTCTCACTCTCTCCACCTTTAGTAACACACCATCATTTGAAGTTTGAGGAAGAACTAGAAGCTCTCAAACTCGGAGGAACACAGCAAGCAATGGTTTGGTTTTGCACAGTCAACATCAATGGTTGGAGCTAAGTTTTCAGTCTAATTATAATTCTGCATATTGATTTAAATGCTATTTGTATTTATAGGAGCATGTTTAGATCATTTTAAGTGTAACACATTACTCATAAGCAGACATACCTGTTCAATCTTCAGGTCCTTCTCTGCTATTAGAGACCTAAAGCATGGAAACGAAGAAGGCTCTGGACTTCGCAACTCTGCTTCAAGTCTGGCCACTTCCTTCTTCAAATGCTTCACTAATCTCTTGTTTGAAACAACCTGCAACAGAAAATTAATGCGTAGTTTATGTATAAAGGCTGGCTTCACCTCTATAAGCAAAGGGAAAAGCATGTGACATTGTTATGAAATCCACCGGTTTTCCTTCCAACTAACGAAATTTATGAGATTATACTTTGTTACTAATCATACCATGTTTACTTGGGCGTTACTAGTAACTTCCTTTGCACTAGTTGCAAATGAAAGTGTATTCCTCGTCTGCTCCACATGGCTTAAAGCTGGACTCATGGTACATATAATCGCGGTCCGAGCATTTCCCCCGAGTGAAGACTGCAATATTCGAGTGAGTTTTGAATCTCTGTAAGGTATATGGCCACTTCTTTTTCCACCACTGCTGCAAAGGGAATCCTCATAAGACAAAAGAATCACACAGCTTAACAAACTTAATTGCTCACTAATTAACTACTGGGAAAACATAAAAGTAAACCAAAAAACTAGGTACTAATTTCCATATTCTGTATGCTAAAAAATGAAATTTATCACAAGTTATAGCCATTTAAACTGAAGTTCAAATCTTTTACTTCTACCTATACAAGGAGAAGATCAACAGAAATTAAACAAACTGAAGTTATAGTTGTAGCATTGGCATTTTGCATTTTGCATTCTTTCACCTTAGCTTCCTAATCACTGTTGTAAGTGTCAACAAACTTCGGTTGATATGACTGCCCTCTTTTAGTCTTGTACCATCTGCATTTGTTTGGGATGCACGTTCACTTCCAGCCAGGTCTACAAGATTCTGCAAAGTCCCGGAACTTCAATTAAGCAAAATATTTTGTTGTTTTAATTAAAAAAGGGCACTGAAAATAGAGAGAACATATATTCTTACCAAGCTGGCTACAAAGGATTTCACACAGCCTGAACTTTCCCGAAGGCTGCTCTCTATGGTCTGAATTCAACAAAAAGAAACTGTCATTAGGCTTGGACATAAAAACTAGACATGCTATCCTTTAATAGATACAGAGAAGAATTTTTATTTTTAGTCCTATCTTGTTGTTTAATGAGTAGCACATGAATGAATTTGGAACAATTTATTGCCAAACCACTGCTTAGGGTAGAATATTGGAATAGAAACTTCAATTCTTATTAACATAATCATTTTGATGGGTAAAGGGACTAAGCATACCAGCCTAATTATTTGATGGGATCTTGAGCTTTTATCATTTAGAGCAGTTTCTCCCACTTGCCTTTGAGCTGCAAAGGCAACATTCTCTTGTGATTACAATGTGAACAAAAAGCATTGAATTTGAAGAAAGATTATGTTATTAAAGGAATACCCGATTATATAATGGTAGTACAACAAACAATCAACTTTTATAGATTAAAAGGTTCTCCCATAATGGTTTCAAAAGCTCAGTAAAAGACTGAATTATTACTATAGCTTGAAAAGGAAGATTCAGTTGTTGTTTCGGAAATTTTTAATCTCCATGGATTGCAATGCATAGTGAACTATATTTATTATTACCTTCACAAATGCTGCTTAAGTGCCTTAGGTGTTCCACATCCTTTACAACTTCTTCAACTAGTTTTTCCACAATTGTCCCCTTCTGCATTTTGAAGATGGGAAAAAAATTTTAAAAACAAAAACTAAGTTTCCATCTCAAACTCCTTCAGCAGATGAACTTATTCTATGTACCTCAGGATCATCCAGAAGCCGCAGGGAACCAGATTCGTGATTCAAAAGGTCAACAACAGTCTCATTGTAGATCTCCAACGCAGAAAGTTTCAAGATAAAATCTCTCTCAGGGGTCTGTGATGTAAAATAAACCCCCACATTGTAACACATTAGAAAATCTCAACTGATTCATGGTCATCGGCTTAAAATCATCAATAATGTACTATCTTTTTGTCCATGCCCCTTAAATTTGGCCGACAGAAACGGGTTCCAAAGAAGTACAATAAGAGCCACAGAGAATCAGGACTCACATTTTTTATGTGGTCATATATGTCCTTAACAGCATTTTCAGCAATCCCTCTCATGGTATATGTCTTACCACTACTGGTTTGCCCATATGCGAAAATTGTCGCTGCAGAAAAGGAAAAGTGTTGAAAAACTTGAATTTGGCCCAAATCATAGCAGAAAGGAAAACCTATCTAGATCACATTAACGTTACCATTCATTCCCCTAAGTGCAGATAAAGCAACATCCTTGGCGCCTTCTTCATAAACCTTCTGATTTGCACAACTTGGACCGAAAACCTTATCTGTAATGCATTAAACATAACCAAAGACCCTCACAATTACACCAAACACGAGCATTCATAAAATACAAAAACAATTACTGTAGAAATAGGAAGTTGCCAAAAGTCTGTGGGGTCGGAAAATTTTAACAATTAAACTTCATAAGGCTTCTTATCACGGTCATGTATGTAAAAGAGTGTACCAAAAGTGCATGAAGTTGGAGCTCGTTCTTGATTTGGACCGTTGAAAACGATGGAATGTTCATCCACGCATTCCCAAGCTATGAGATCATACAATGCTTGCTCTCTTCGGCTTAACGGCCTCACACGAACAGTGACCAATATTTTCTCTCCGCGAGCTCTCTGACCTCCTGGAGTAGAACACGGGGTCCTCTGTATCTTGGACAATGGCGTAGCCGGTGTCCCAACCGTCATCTTAATTTACTCTGAAAATCCCAAGAAGGAAAAAAAAAAGGACACATTTTTAGTTCATAAATTTTCTTCTTTTGCCCCAAACAAAAAGGGTAAATTTTTATATTGCAAAATTAGGCATAACAAATGAAAGAAAGTTGTTCCAAAGATGAAAATCAAAAGAAAAAAGAAAACCCCAGATTCCGCGAAAATCATCTTTATTAGGTACCAACACACAAAAACACAATCTTGAAACTACAAATCTTTAAATAGGAAGTCGACAAATTCACCTGGAACTACAAAAAAAGAAAGAGTTGACGATAAAGAACACCAAAAATAAACAAAAAATGAAAAAACAAAAGGCTTCAGAAAAGAAACGGAGAAATAAAGAAAGAAATAAGAGAGACTTACGGTTATGATGGATGCAAGTGCTCGAAAAACTCGAAGAAAATGAGAGAGAAATCTCGAGAGAGATTCCCAATCAGCCCGGAAAAGCCTGAAATTTGGACGGAAAATTTCCAGTTTGGAAGCTTCAAAAAATGGTTTTTTTTTTTTTTTTTTTCTTTCGAGGGATAATCTCAGAGGTTTTTGGAATGAAGAGGGTTAGTCAAATCTGAAAGCTTCGGAAAAGGTAACGGCTACTTTTTCCGTTCACAAAGCGCAATTGCATGCCCACAAATGTACCGTTTGAATCTTTGGGTTGTCTGACATGGGCTCCAGTGGGCCCATCAGCCGCCCTCTTTTTTCGGTGTATGGCCATGATCTGATCTCGCCGTCCCAGTTACCGGGCCGCTAGCCCATCCTTTTGTTTTGAGGAGTCTAAGTTTGTCGTATTAGGATAAGCACTAAAAGTAAAAATGATCAATTTTAGAACTTGTACAAAAAAATGACTTTTTTTTTTTTTAACAATTACGAGGATTAATGTCACGAATTTTTCTGAACTATATACTCTAGTTTTAGATATTTTGAACTTTAAAAGAGTTTATTTCACCTCCTGATTGATATATATATATATATAATTGTTCAAAGCGCTTATTCTGTCTAGACTCATCTATAATACTAACAAAATAAAGACATATAACTAACGATCTTATAAAATTTTCTCAAAAATTCTTGATTTTAAATCAACTTGCCTCTCGATTATTTGTTTTTTATTAACTTGCTCTGGAGATTTTTTTAAGTAGGAAAAAAATTGACACAAAATTAATTATTTGAGAGGAACTTATGACATTAATGCCCTGTTTGGAAGTGGTACCACAAAATCACTTATGAACAGTAAAAAGCTTTCACATGCTACAGTACCAATAAAAAAATTGCTACAGTATAAAACTCTTACATGCTACAGCAAAAGTGGTTCTCACCACTGGTTCCCACCATTTTTTCAAACACCCACTAAATAGTTCAACGAGTGTTGTGAATGATTTAATATAATTAAAAAGACGAAATATAGCTTTTCAAAATTTGAAAGGCTAATTAAACTAGGGTATGCAACTCAAGAGCATGGCTGGCAGATTTCAGAATTGTATTTCAAGAAGTAACTGAATTCTCTTATGATGGCAAAAATTGTTAATAAGTGAGATACTTTACTAAGTATATAATTAATTTATTCGATCAAAAAGTTGACAATTTATTTACCAGTCATGCCAAAAACTAGTTAGTTGAAAGAACCTGCAAATGGGATTTTTTTGTTATTTTTATAATCTTGTCTTCGCCAAGCTTTTCATTTATAAAATAACACTGTCTTCTTTGCATCTTTACGTTAATATATAATTATTTGCTTATAGTGGTTAAAAATTCAATGCACGAGCTCATTTGTTATTTTCTAAAAGAAAAAAAAAACATTTTTGTTTCAATGAGGTTTAAGTTATTATCACTGTAAGAAAATTAGCCAATAAGCTCCCTCTTTTACGGCCACGTATAAAACTTTAGATATGGAATATAAGCGGCTCATTCCTAAAAGTGACACCAAATTACACTTTTGTGAAACTTTTTTCTTTCTTTCTTTCTTTCTTTCTTTCTTTTTGGGGTCAAATCTGAACCCATTGTTAGATCCAGACCGAGCAAAGTGGTAGAGGTCATAATCAAGAATTGATTAGTAGTTTTATGAGAAACGTGAGTCGTGACGAGAGGCTTGGATTAGATTGTGAGGAAACAAACACACAAAAGAAATTGACTCTTCTCTCTTATGTGTTTTTGTTTTTGTTTTTTTTTTTTTTTTTTGTGTTGTTGCATGCACGTGATTTTTCCTTTCGCTTTACAAAGCATAGATATAGATTCGGCCTAGCGACGTTACAACCAACGAATGGCCATACAACAGCCTCGTTGGAGACAAAAATGGAGGAGAAAAATATGTGTCTAGCAAAATCTCGTCACTTTTTTGAGCGCTTTCCTATTTTGTTGTTCATATTCAAGTTATACCGACTTTTTTTTTTTTTTAAAGGGAAATTGAATTCATGTTACAATAGTGAAACAAGCACGACAAAATTTTTATGATTGACCTTGCAATATAAAGACATAATTCTCGATTGAGACCGGATCCACTGGTATAATGTGATGACACTCGAAGAAGACGATGAAGAAATATCTTGGAACACTAACATCGAGTATAAGTACAGGCACAACTTTTTTCGACAAAATCTCTCCGACTAATGGACACTTCCAACCGATTGCGAGCTAGAATTTTGCACCATAAAGACCACCACCAAGTACGCATGGTAACAAATATAGTGGAGGCAAAACAAACAAAACAACGATAAATCTGGATGGAGTGAGAACTACTTTTATTATTCCATCAAAACGACAAAAAAAAAAACAAAGAAAACATTGCAATAAGGAGATCACAGATGCCACCATCGATGGGCCACCTCCCACTGGAAATCAACATCACGCCACGAAGAGCACCATTAAAAGAGCTCCATCATAACAACCACCTTTGGGCCGCACCCCACCGACAAACAACACCACATCAGAACCACTTACATGCCTTGCTGGCCTTCATGATCTTGCCCTTTCGACCAACAAAACCAATGTCCCAACATCTGGGTTGCCACAATCCCCCATCCATAACCCTTGCTCGTCACGATCGTCCTCCATTGAACATAATTCATGTCCACCCAAAGCAACCAATGTAATGCCCCGTTTTTTCAGGTTGTCACTAAATTTTCTTAAACATTATTTCTTAGAAATTAATCTTACTTACTTAGCAAGAAAAATACTGAATAATTTTTTTCTTTCAACATACTTAAAAACTATTGCGACTTCTGTTACAACTTGAGTTGAGACATTACTTAATACTTGACTTTAAAACCATTCAATTCATTTCTTAAAACTTAATAAGAAACATTAACTGAATCATAGCTTAAAACTTAATTTTATAATCACATGAAATATTTAAATATATTTTAAAGCTTTGAAAACATTTCTTAAAACTTTGACTTTCTTAAAACTTTGAAAATAGTGGGCAAATATTTTTTTTTGAGTAGTGGAAACATACTGTAATGGTATCCATACCAAAATCTTTGCATCTATTCTCCACAGCACCAAGCTCTTCGAATGAGTCCTATCGGTCACCCGTAGAACTACCTACAGCATGAAAGAACTTTTAATAAGCTTTTACTCAGTAAGTTCAAACATAATCTCATAAATTATTAAAACATACTGTATAACATTTCTCATAAAAATCTTTCTCATAAAACATTTTTCATAAATGTTTCTCATAAAACATTTCTTAAACTTTTTTTCGTAAAACGTCATTCATAAACCTTTTTCTTGTAAACATGAACATGTTTTTATAAACATTTAACATAAAACATTTCTCAGAATGTTTTTCATAAACATAACACATAAACATTTCGTAACAAAGAATACAAGCAAAATCAAAATGCATGATTCCATTTATGCTCATGTATGATCATTCATTTATGAGCTTTTTATTATCATTCTTAAGTTTCTTGAAATATGGGCGTAAGTATACATACCAAATCCACTTGACCATCAAACACCAAGGTCGTGACATAACTTAACATGATAGTCTTCTTGGGTCGAGAGGCTGGTATGACACTACTTATCATCTTTACTTTACCTTCTTGTTAACTTTAGAGAGCATATCAAATGCTAACACGTCATATGCAAATACATTTGCAAATCATAACTTGAACTCTTTAAACCATTGTGCATTACACTTGCAAACATACTTTAAACATAATAATTGCAAATACATTGCAAACCTTTAGGTGATCTTTTAAACTTTATGCATATCAAATGCAATCATGCTTTAAATATAATAGTTGCAAGTACATTGCAAATCTTGATTTAAACTTTAAAACTTTTTGCATAACAAATGCAACCATACTTTAAAAACAACTTGCATAACAATCACAAACACATTTGCAAACATGTATATAAGTATTTGAAAATTATTTACTTCATGCTATAAGTGAGGTTTGAACTTACCTGAATAACGCTTTAGCATTCCCATTTCATTTTTTTTTTCCTTCTATTATTCGGCTTCTCTGTTCCAAACTCTTCCAAGCTTTTTGATCGTTTTCTTGATGCCTTAAGCCTTGCAAACCCTCCTCCAAAATTGCTTATCCTTGATCTTCTACACTCAATTTGCTTCAATACATGATTTGGAGGCTTAAAATTCGTCAAACTTTTGAGAGAAAATTGCCTAGGGGCTGTTTTTGGAGGAAGAAAATGGAATATTTTTGGTTTTTTATTGCATGAAAATTAAGGAATAAAAAGTGAGATTTTTTTTTCACCAATCGGTGACTCATCATGCTTACTCACCCTTAAGTATCATTAGAGGTAAAGGTAAGCTTAATCTTGACAAAATTTGATTTGGCCACATTAAGGGGGTGTGGTGGCAATTTTTCATCCATTTTGGTGTCCTATAGTAGGTCCCACAATTTTTTTACGCAGTCTAAATTTATACTGATAGTATTTTTCTTATACCGTTGGTATTCTTTTTAATACAATTTATGAGGTCCCATTACCTTCCATATTTATTCACATCCAGCACATAATATAATTCCTATATTGCTTAACTTTATATAGTTCAAATTTACCCTGAGTATTTTTCTTATACTGCTGGTATGTTCTATATACTGTTATAAGCTTACACAACATTTCTAACTTATACATATCCTTCACACAGTATTATTTCTATACTGTTTTAACTTTAAACAGTTCAATTTTTATACCGTTTAACTTTAAACAGTTCAATTCTTACATTGCATTACTTTTGTAGTGTAATTTTCATACTGCATAACTTTATTAGTACACTTTCTTATACTGCATTATTCTAATAATGTATAATTTCTCATATTTTTGTATAGTATTTTTCTTAAACTGTATTTTTTTCTTAACATTTGTTACAACATATTTTGCATCAGCGTATTTTCATATCCTTCCTTCTTTGTTTAGGACTAAGGCATGATTTTTAACCTTAAAAATCTTATTTTTATTTTTATGAAATTTATCATAAAAATCGAATTGAAACGATAATCTTTGTGATACTTTTTATGTTCTTAGAATATTTAACAAATTTTTGAACATAAACTGAAGCTGACAAAATTTGTACTTAAATTACTTAACATAATCTCTTAATAATTGCTTTTTAATATACTAAAAATGCTCAAGTGTCACAACCGACTCCCCTAGTCTGAGAAAGTGAGTGAGAGAAAAAGAGAGGGAGCGAGAGTATCATTTTATATACCATTAAAGAAACTTGTCCAACTCACATATTATCATACATTTTGAAAAAAAAAATCTTATTATACATAACAACATTCATATTATTTATTATTGGACAATTTCTTGTTTTATGGTCGGGTGCTTCTGTTTTTCCCTTATTATTATTATTATCATTATTATTTAGGGTTCAGTTTTGTATTGAGGTATTTTCCAACTGTTAACAAATATATATCATGTAATATGAATAAGACAAACAGGTTACAATTGTAAAAATTAAAAATTTAAATTAAAGAAAACAGATACAACAAAACCTTCAATGGAAGCAACGCAACGTGAAAATTAGATGAAAATAGTCGAGGCACGTGTAGGTCATACTTTCCTTAAAACAGATTCGTCCCCTCCGGTTGTGCACGAGGATTGATGGACGTCTGTCTCCCAGGATACAACGACTAGCAACGAAATCTTAAGCACTATGGGATACCGTTTCCGGCGAACTTGAAACAGTGTTTTCTTCTATCACCAAAAATGACTACTACAAAACTAAGTAAAACTCAAAAACAAAAGAAAAACTCTGTGACTTTTTGAGTGTAAATTCTATGTAACTATATATTTTAAAACATGTGGAGAAGAGTTCTTTATATAATCTTAAGAAAATGAACGTTACAATCCAGGATTTATGTGCATAATGACATCGGTTCCAACCCTTCATTTTTCATGATAATGGTGCTCATTATCTCCCATTAAACCGTCGGTTGTAACATTTCATTTTCCATGATAATGAAGCTCATAATCACCAATTAACCATGCATTTGGGTGTTACAACATGAGGTTTATGACCTCCATTAATCTCCACTAATAGGCATCAATTTCTTATTCACCCAATTGCTATTTTCCAACAATCCCCCACA